>JARVZY010010200.1:0-26037 GCA_030686995.1 Artemisia argyi | reverse complement strand
ATGGCAATCATGATTCACCATACCTCACATACATTAAATGTTCCAAAGTTCGAATATTAAATACCTTTCATCCATGCCGATCCGGCAAAGTTTACCGATTTGGTTGCCGAAAGCATGATACCGATTCAATGGCAATGGTCTTGCCGATTCATGCCGCACGGTATTAGTGATGCCGAAGGCCAAACCGAAGGTGTTGCCGCCACCCTTAGAAGTTGTAAGAAGTTATAAACACGAATTATAAGCATCGTTGTATTAGCTTTTACTTTACAATATTTTATAACACAAAACCAAAAAAGTACATTTTTAAATAGTATTTTTATAATACACGACTACAAAACGTTGCTCACCTCTCTTTTACACTAGAAAAATGAAAAATTAAAAATCTGGACAACGCGCTTTAACCTAATAAAATTGTCACATATAACACAAGAGAAGGTGCAACTATGCACCGATATAGGAACATGGCACCGATAAACCACAACACCAGGCCTTCTTATATTAGAACACTTTTTCTCCTAAAAGGCATATATCGGCGGAGAAAACTCAACTTGTACTCTTGTTAGTCGACTTCTTTTTCCTCAAGGACTAACTCTAAGCAATGTTTAGTTATTTTCAGGCCACAAAGATGTTTGCGCCGGACGAATAGGTGCCCAAATGCTGGCCCCAAAGTTGTTAAACTATTAGAGTACGTTTGACAAAACTAGCTGTAGGTTGCTTATAACTATAAAAGTCTTTTATACTTGTAAGTCGATAACTGTTGATGGATAACAGTAGCTGAATATGTTGTTTTTTGTTTTATAAAATGTTTGGCAAAAATAACTGTACAGTGTAAAATGGCATATGAACTCATGCATGGTAGAAAATAAATAGAAAACCCGTTATGTGAATTCAGTTTTAGGGGTGTTTAGAATAAGTTACCAAGTCGGTTCTATTAGATGGATTAGAATTCAGTTTTAGGGGTGTTTAGAATAAGTTACAAAGTCGGTTCTATTAGATGGATTAAGTTAGTCGGCCCAAGTCGGTCTTATAATTTTGGGGGTATTCTAATCAAATCCATAAAGGAATTTGTGTTATTGGATCAGAATATGTTTTGGGTAATTTTATTTTGTGATTGTAATAAAGTCAAAACAATTCATAGTTTTGGAGTTAACTTTGGACGTGAACGTGTTAGTGGTGGTATTTGACTACTTGTAATTGAGGGCTTCAAATGAAAAATTCTATCAAAAAGCTTCATCAACATCCAAACGCTTGATCTCACAGCGTTTCAAATTAGAGTTTTTTTTTTTTTTTTTTTTTTTTTTTTTAACAAATATCAATAGCCTCTAAAAAGCTCTAAAACAGTTGCCGGCAAACATGCGAGTGAGACATACAATAGTTTACGTTTCAAGTCGGTATATTGATAGTTAACTAAACAGATGTCTTTTTCAACTTTTACAAAAGTATATGAGCACTTATTTTATGGCAAAACTAAATTGGTTTAGTTACAAGTAAAAGTTAATCATATTTCAGACAATGACTTTACAATAAATAAAAGGTCTCAACTCTCAAGTTGGATATTTTATAAAGACCACTTGTTACAACCAACTATAGAGTATTGAGACATATACCTAACAATCATAATCTGCAGATCTAACCATCATCTGTTAAACAAATTGGTTTCAGAATACCAACAAGTGTATAACATAATACATTGCATTTCCAAATGTTTGCAGGTAAAAAAAAAACACACACACGATGCATAACTCGAATACACACATGATACAGACCTTAAAAACACGTAGGTTTTTAATTTATTTAGTTCAAACAAGAAGTAAAATATACGATGGAGCAAACACGTCTGAAAGAGATGTTTGTTGCATCATATGATATGTGTTAAGGTTATTGAGCATCTCCAAACAATTCCCAAACGCTACAAACTATAGTTGTAGGGGCAATTGAGGTTAGAGACACAAACCATAACACAAAAGCCAAGGATGATTTGCCTAGCCAAACAGCGGAATGTCCCTGACCTGTTTGACTAACACATAGTGGGGCCTGATGTGCGAACACATCATGACCCCAAGTGCCTGTTAGACTGCTAGGTTGCAGCGGCTCTCACCACCGGCAGCCGCTGCAACCCACTTGTTGCCCATGCCAAAACCGTTGATGGCATTGCCTGATGGTGTCATCATGTCTGGAATAGACATAAGACTCCCAATCGGAAAGTGATTCAGGTCTCCCATGCAGAACATGCTTGTCACCTCTGATCCTGACCTGTAGGACCTGCCACCGTTTATATCATAATCCGACTGCAAAACCTCAGACCTTTGAGAGCCTGTTTGATGATCACTCAGTTTGGAATTCAGATTTCCCAGTTTAGCATTTTCCATTTCTTTCGTATTTAAGAAACGCCCCCCACACCCTCGTGGCCTGCGTTTTGCATGGAGATGGCGTGACAGGTGCAGATATGGCTGTGTATATCGACCAAATGAATATCAATTTTTTTGAAATTAGGGAGTGTTTGAAAGGGTAAAAAGGTCAGATCACGTTATCAACATACCTTACGGCTTTTTGAGACCTTTTTAGCCATTTCTGCCTTGGCACGTGATCGCCTGCGTCTGATTATTCCGTGATACTGCTTTGCGTTCACATATACAGGTCCATCATCAGTGCTCAAGTTCAAAGGCAGCATAATCCGACCCTGAATCATTACAAAGATATCGTCCAAAAAGAGCCAGGTTAAAGAGTGCAACAAACAAAAATGTAAAAAACGGACATTTGACTGATATTAGATCAGCTATGACCAATGCTAATTATATTTGATTTATTTTAGTTTACCAAAATGTAGAATACACGCTCAATAATCAAGAAAACAAATGATTTTTTAATCATCGTGCTTGTACCTTATATTGCAAACTAAATATATGTGTTCACAACACATTTTTTCCCTTTTTCTATAAATAACTAGCGTGTTAATTATGATTAAAAAAAAAAAAAAAAAAAAAAAAAAAAAAAAAAAAAAAAAAAAAAAGTTACTAGGATGTATGTTATAAAGTAGACATTTTGTGGCCTTCCAAAAAAAAAAAAAAAAAAAAAAAAAAAAAAAAAAAAGTAGACATTTTGTGACGTGCAAGATCTGTGTGACCCATTTGGCCCGTTCCCCTTTAAATTGACCCATTTGAGATAAAAACACAACTCAAATTGACTCATTTATTAGTTAATGGGTCGAAATTTCCATCATTAAGTTTAAGATAGTGCTTGCTGAAATAAAATATTACGTAGCATGTTACATTTCCTTGAAAGGTAACAGTTAGAATCTGCCTAAAAAGGCTACTTCTGTTTTGCATTTTAGTGTGTACATTGACTACTTTGCACCAAAATACAAGTAAATAGTTTCGCTCAATGAGAGAACACACCGCAATTTGAGGTCCATAAGCAGCAGAGAGCACACCATAATACTGATCCCCGTAAGGATACTTGCCACATATCTATAATTCAACAAAAGCGAAAAAAATGCATTAGTATCAATCACAACGACTACGATCAAAATCGAAGAAAAAAACATAATTATGTTTACCAAAGCCGGCTGACCAAACCCGAGCTCAAGATGACCTCCAAACTCCTGTGGAGAAGATTGCATAGTAAAAGCAGTCTGAAATTGCACTGGTTTTTGCCCATTTGGCGAACTCTTCGAGTCACCTGAATCAGTTTAAAGTTTAAGTAAATTTTCCAAACAAGGTTTATGGTGTCCTTTTAACACAAATTTCATGCCAAAATTTTAAAAGTTAAACTAAAATTCGTAGCTTTTAACATGTAACACTAAGTTCCAAGATCAGATATTTTATGTTTATTCTTTACTTGTCACAAAACAATGTCATAACATCAGAACCTTGATCCGGGGATATTTGGCGTTGCATTTTCAAGGTGTTGATGTGATATGAAATCATCAAAATCAAATAATCCACTTTAACAAAGCATATTGCAAGAGATAGTGTTTGGATATGTTTGTGATAAACTTTTGTTCAGAAAATTGTGATTCTTAGGATTTACATGTAAAATGACTCGAACATAATCAGATAATGAGAATCACATTTATTCAGCTACTCCTAAACTGACTATTTGACCCATAAACAATCAGATAATCAATTTCGCCAAATAAACACTAGATACTTATAACTTATTATCTGCCACTTAAAAAACACCATAATCAGATAATCAGTACCAAAATCAATAACATACACATATTAACAGTTTACACCAAAGCATGGTTTCCAGCATAACATATATAAACCAAAACTCAAAGTTATAACTTCAAACTTTACCAGGAAATATATTGAAATGAGTCATATTCCCTTTCGCCGTCTCATGATCCATATCACAAGGAGACGGTTTAGGAGCAATAGCAATGAGTTGCTCACCACAGTTTCCCATATTCGAACCCTTCGTTCGACCCACAGACTCATCAAAAGTGGAATGAGTCACAAGTCCACTCCACCAAGGACCTGAACCACATGACAATGAACCTGCCTGATTCGAACTAATCCCACCGCCATTTTCCTTATAGTACACAGAATTCATCCTTATAACAATCTTTCTTTTCTTACCAAATAACAAACTGAACACCACCTACAAGTCCAAATAGTAATTCACAACCATTAGATATATAGATTCCCACTATACATAAACTAAGATAAAGTGTGCACAACTACAGGAGCTACTTGCACTATATTAAAATCTTTCCATCAATATTAAATTTTGACTGCAACCCAATTGAGCTAAAGCAAAACCAATATGAAATAACACATAAAGATAGCAAGATCATGATTCTTGATATGATAAAACAAATACAGTTATAAAAAGTCAAAGGAGTATATTCAGTTGGTATCCTATAAGATGGTGAGTTGGTGACAATAACAAGAGAAAACATACGAGTAAAACATAGTAACATAAGTACCTAGTAGATAAATATGAAGGGAGTTTAATGTTTGAATTCTAAAACTGAATAACTAGTTGACAAGTGCCATATTGATTGATGAAAGAGAAATGAAGAGACAAAGAAAAAGACTAGTGAAGGAAATGGAATGAATGAATGGAGAGTTAATGTGTTAATAGAGAAAGAGTTGTGTAGCTGTTGTGCTAATGACATGTAGCTTTTATCTATTCACTCTTGGTAGGGGTTAAGGGGGTGGGGAAAGGGTAAGGTATTCAATAGGGTCCACCATTATAGAATTTTTTGTTTGGTTAGTGTGGGTAATGGGATTGATTACCCGGTAGTGGGTAATCAACCATTATAAAATAAATTGGGGGGTAAGGTATTGATTATCCACCTCACTCATTCTTTTACATTCTTTTTCATTTCTCTTTCCCTTTTCATTTCCCCACTTTGAACCAAGCGGACCCTTAGTGCCCGCTTAGTTCAAATGAATGCATTCCATTTCCTCTCAATTTATTAGGTAATGCCCCATTACCCACCATTACCTACTACTGAGTAATTACATGTCACCAAGCACCATCATTCATTACCTTTTCTATTGATTATGCCATATGACCCTACACCAAGCACCCCTTAATAATGTATGCCTTTTCATATTGGATTTTTTAATGTATAATTTTTATTTATTTATTTTATTAATAAAGGTAACAATTTTATTACATCAACAATAGATCAAGAATACAAAATAACTCATCCCTCCAAAGTCATTGATCAATTAAATACTATATAGATTATTTGATAAGCACTTTCTCCATTTTATAGAGTTATAAATTATCAACATTTGATTGAATATATGAAAAATATTGAATTATACTCCCTTTATCCAAACTCATTGAACATGCTACTATCTTAAGATGTTCTAGTTTATTTGTCATTATTTAATTTAAGTTTGCCAAAAACGCCTCTAAAAGAAATCAAATATAAAACTTAAATAAGTAATTAAAAATAAAATGGTCATTTTACAAAAAGACTTGTACTCATATTTTCGTAGATAGTAGTATATTTTGTGTGAGCTGATATTTATTTTAGGACAATCAAGATAAAATCGAATCAATACTTTTCTATTCTTTCCGTCACAAATTAATTGTTCATCGAAAAAAAACACACAGTTTAAGACAAATATAATTACTACTTTTTCTTCTTCTTCTTTTGCAAAATAAAGTTTTATCTTTAACTAATTAATTAATGAACTTTTAAAGTTTTTAAATAACCTCAAGTGATGGTAGTATAGTAAACTTGATCAAAATTCTTTTATCTATTTTTCGCTAATTAAACTGGGATAACTAAAAAGACAGAAAAATAAATTTGGAACAGAAATGTATTTTTTACCAATTAAACATAGCTTTCTTCTAAGAAAGATACTATTCAAATAATGGTCATTAAATATTATTTAAATACTACTTAAAATAGTAATACTAGTAAAATAATGTCTTACAGTATAAGAATTTTAATACTAGTATCATAAATTACTATACTAATCTGACATTCTGACATGCTCCGTAGTAAGTTAAAAGAGGGTTTTATTGGGACTTGGGAATCGTTAAATTAGTACTGTACTTAATAATTCAACTACCAATAAAGCTATAGCAATAATAGATTTGGTCAAATATGAATTGTTTATAAACTTTAATAAAATGTCAAAAATCAGTTTTTGTACTGTTTGATTTTAAACGAAAATGTAAAATCATTTAAGCTGGAAAAAAAAGAATTAATCAGGTTTCTAAATAAACATGTAATTCGTTTATCATTTATGTTCCCTTATTCAATTTTTTTTTTAAATAACTTTTACTGTAGTTTTTAAAGTTATTTGCACTCATTTAAAAATCGTTTAGACCAAATATCCGTACAATCAAAATATTACGTAGTATTGGTGAAAAGGCTCAAAGGAATCTTGAATCTTCATCAATCATATGGCCCTTACCCATTTGGGTAATATAGTTTCATATCTTTCTTCATATAGACATAGCTCGTGCATGCCAAATACTCAAGATTTATATAGGTTCAAAAGTATAGTAAGTTACAAAAAAGCTAGTCTTAATGTGTTATATATTGTTGCTATTAATAGATTACACATGATGAAATAAGTTTCAACTGTTTTACAAAATTTTTTAAGTGATCACCTTAAATCTCTTAAATCTCATGTTTCTTTTGAGCTACAAATGTTTGAGATATCGTGAATCAAAGGTAGGTTAGTTCTCTAAATGAGCACATTGTAAGAGTTTGCGACCCAAATGTCATACTACATCACTTTCTTTTCTTTACCACTTCCTCACATATATCGTGCTTCTTTTGATTACATCGTGGTCATACATCATTTTAAACAATAAGAACAAAAAACATATCTCATACGAGCACATTGATGGACATGTGTGTACCAATGCTTGACGTCTAGCAACACCAGCCAAAGGGGTGTGGACTCCGACTCGCTGCTTTGGCTACATATGTAACATCCTGCCTTACGAGGGCCATAAATCGGCTGACACACAAGGGACATGCTAGGGACATAAGATAACATTCGCCTTATAATGACACAACGCGTTTTGTGGTCTACAGCAAATGTAT
This sequence comes from Artemisia argyi, assembly GCA_030686995.1. Taxonomy (NCBI): domain Eukaryota; kingdom Viridiplantae; phylum Streptophyta; class Magnoliopsida; order Asterales; family Asteraceae; genus Artemisia; species Artemisia argyi. Next base: position 18,503 of record JARVZY010010200.1, on the reverse strand, counting down.
ACCTTTTAATACTACTTTGGGTCCTGGTTCTTCCACATATTTGTGCAGAAAACTTTTCACACCAGTCATACTTCTGGAGCATCCACTGTCTAGATGCCAAGTAGGATCCTTGATGTGTTTCTGCACAAACAGTAAACTGGGTTAGTTTTTCTTGTTGACCCACTTTCTAGTGGGCTTAGTCCTCAGGGACTTTTTGAACTCAGTTAGTGAATCATGGTCTGAAGTAGTGTGACCTGAGCTTCCACATGTTTTACATTTTGTGGAAGTTGATGCCTCAGGTGACTGAGAAGTGTTGGTTTGGTTTTTCCTTCTGGACTGAATCACTTTGTCATGTCCCCTGGTTTCATGGGAGGGATCTCCACAGATGTCACAGCAATCTTTCATCATACAATCATCAGGAAGATGATCATTGAAACCACAGTGAGGACATGGTGAGAAAGGCTTAGCCTTCAGTCTTTGTTTGGAAGGTGTGGCATACTGATAGCTTTGGTTTTTGTATAGACCCCTTACTTTTAAAGAAGCAGTGTGGGAGATGTGATCACAAGTTCTGTGGTCCTCTTGTTTGCATATCATACAAAACAGGACTCTGTAGCATTTATCAGTGTTGTGATTTGGATAATTGCACAGTTCACATCTCCCTGAGGGTCTGGGTGTGGTTTTAGGTTTGGAAGAACCTGAGGATACTGAGGGCTTTGTTGATTTTGAGTCAGAGTTTTTCTCAGTAGACTCAAGTTTCTTACTCAGCATCCTGACAAGTTCAGCAAGCTGATCAACCTTTGAATCAGTGCTTTCAGGCTTCACTTCAGTTTTTACTGAAGGTTTTTGGTGTTCAGTGGGTGCAGGAGTAGGTCTTTTCAGAATAGTCCTTCCTAATCCTGATTTCTCTTTAGGAGAATGTGGTTGAAAGACTAATGGTGCAAGGTCAGAATTGGGTTCTGCTCCCTGAAGTTGTTTCAGTGGAGGGAGTGGTGAATCAGACTTAGACTCAGTGACGGACTCAGTAGGACTAAGTTCATCAGTGACTCCTAGCCGCTCCTTGATAGCCTGACTTTCAGGCTCCAGGATTCTTCCAGTGTTAAAATTTGGCAATTTACTATCAGGATTGTTTCTTTCAATCCAATCACTGGGTTTGGGAGCTAGTTCTTTGCTAGAGAGTATGTTGGTTAATAGAAAAGTTGTAGAATGGCTACTCTCCCCAGAAACTTCAGTGAGTTGATCATCACCCAGACCAGCCTTTTTGGGGCTGGGTGAAAGACTCAGTGTTTCATAAAGTTTGGGGTTTTTCTGAGTCCATTTTCAAATAATTTCCTTTTCTTTCTTAAGTTCTTCCTGAAGAGCTTGATTTTGTTTTACAAGTTCAGAGTTTTGAATTTGAAGTGTAACACTTTCAAGCTTGGCTTGTTTTAAGGCAAGTAATTCATCTCTACAATGATTTAATTCAAAACTCAGTTTGTTAAATTTTGAAAACAAATTAAGTCTTTGCTCTTCAACATACTTAAGAACAACATTAATATAATCTAAGTAAGATTTCCAATCATCATTATCATCCATAGAAAGTAAAAGATTTACCTTTCTCATAGTAATGTTGACCCATTCACCATTTCTTGCATGACTCTTCCCCACAGCAAGTTTGTTGTCTTCTGACAGAGCCATCAGGGCACTGATGTGAACTTCATCATCATCAGAGGACACTTCAACCTCATCCCAGTCTTCTGACAGAGCCATGTGGCAATTTTGGTTGAAATTTGCTGGGGCCTGAAAACGAGTTACTTCCTGAAAATTTAAAAGATGGTTCTGAGGTTGTTTTTGAAAAACAATCTTTAGCAAAATGCCCCATTTTGCCACATTTAAAGCATTCAGTGTTGTCATTTGCTTTAGAAGGAAATTTGTTTTTCTTAAAAAACCTTTTAGAATTAGCAAGGAGTGCTCTTTCATGAAATTCAATTTGAAGATCATTAAGATACTCCTCACTGGTTCTTTGGTCAACCTCATCATCAGATCCATCCTGAAAATCCTGCACAACACCTTTTGAATAGAAAGCAGTTGATATGGGTGAAATTGTCAAGGCTTTTTTGGTCTCCTGAGCTTTACCAGGGTATCTCCTGGTGATAAGATTGTCTTCATAGACAAACTTCCCATAGATGGCAGGGAGCTCAAGGTTCTGAATGTGGTTTGCATTTCTCAATCCCTGAGAGAAGTTTAACCACTTCTCAGGGAGACTGTTGACAAAACCAACATTGATCTCATGTTTTGACAGTATAACACCATCATTGGTCAACTCATTCAGGAGGGTCTTATACCGAGTATAAGTCTCAGAGAGACTTTCAGAATCCTTGGCCCTGAAGGTATTGAATTCAAGCTTCAGGTCCATGATTCTATTCTCTTTGGTATCAGAAGGCCCTTCATAGCTATGAACCAGGTCAGTCCATGTCTGCTGGGCAGTGGGACAGTTGATCACTGATTCTATTATATCATCAGGAAGGCATGATATAATGATGCTTTTCAGGCGCTGGTCTTGATTGACCACCCTCCTTTCATCTGGGGTCCACTGAGCTTCAGGTTTAATTAAACCTTGGGCAGTTGTTGGGACATATGGACCATCATTAATCAACTTAATGTAATATGGTTCCATCCCAGTTAAGTAGCAAAGCATTCGCTTTTTCCACTTATTAAATTTGCCAGCTTCTAGTCGAAGGGCAGTTGCTGAATAACTTCCACCCTTTTTGTCAACAAGCTGGGGAACATCTATGTCAGTCATAGTGGGATCTTGATTTTAAAAACATGAGCACTCTTAAGTTTTGAAAACAGGTTTAAGTTTTACAAACCAGAGGCTCTGATACCACTTGTTGGTCCCTTTTACTTGGTTATCAGTAACTAAAAAGCTAAAGTAACCAAGTTGTATGACTTTAAACAAAGATGTATAAAATGATTAACAATAAAGTAACGTAAATATAAGAGACAATATTTTCCAACGTTTAATTCTTTATTAGAAGTTAATCAAAAAGAATCGTACCCAAGTGTTTGTGGAATAACACTTGGGATTGAAAACGACAAGTATGGTATGGACTCTTCACTAAACTCAATCAGTGTTGAGTAACAACTTTCAGGACCCACTGAGCTATCTCAGGGGTTGTGTTGTTATTTGGAGGAGTAAAAGTGGTTTGTGAATGCTTTGCATTAATTGCACAAACTTGTCAACTTTTACTCCTCTCTTATGCTTCCTATTTATACACAAGTATAGAACAACTAATTATACATTGGACATAAAGCTTCCCTAACAATATCTTGAAAGATATTATTCTTCTGGCAAGGAACCTTCATTGAGTTAAGTCCAAAAGGCACTTTCTGATGACAGACTGGTTTTAACCATTTTGGGAAAGTTTGACATTAAAGTGATAAAGCACTTTAATAATGCAGCTCAGACTTTCCCGCCCAGTCCCGCCAAAACTTCAGTCTTCTAGTCATCAGTCTTCAGTACCATGAAGTTGTTGAGGAGTCATGGGGTTCAGTGAGTTATTGTCATCCTCACTGAACCCATCACCTTCTTCTTGGCTTATATCACACTTCACTGAGTTACGCCTCACTGAATGGAGAGCCTTTCTTCTTAGGCTCGGTCTAAGCATCTTGAAGATGACTCACTGAGTTACTGTTCACTCAGTGACTTGTTTATACTTAGGTTATTTTACGTTCAAATCCTTGTTTGAAGAAGATTGAGGAATTCAGTGACCCAATAATCTCCCCCTATTTGAACATACAAATAGCCTAAGTGTTTCTTAATTCAGTGTTAGTTGGTAGGGGTCTTCATCTCTTACTGAATGTTGTTGTAATTCTAAGTAGGACACATACTTTTAAACAAAACTTCAAAGTTTATTCATAGCTATTACATTATCCTACAAATTACAAACAAAATAAAGATAGTTGTTGCAGATCAGATGTTTAGATGATAGCCAAGTGCCTCAAGCTTAGCTTTCTTTGATCTCAGCAGGTGTTTCTCAGGATGCTCCTCAATCATGGCCCTAAGGTCCTGACAGAACCTTTGGTTTTCAGCACATCTTACAGGAGAAGCTATCATCAGGTACGTTAACATTGCCTTGACCCCTGCCCTGTCCATATCGGACCATCTTTGGAAAGCAGGGCTTCCATATTCATCCATAAAGCATAGACCTCTTTCAGGGTTTTCAAACACAACGTTGTTCATGAAGGAGATTCCTTCAGGAATGGACCTTTCACAATCCAATCCTGGGACCTTGATCTCAGGCTCGGATTCAATGTGCTTCCTTTTTCTCCTGGTGGCTTTTGATGGAGCAGTTCCTGTTGTTGGAGCAGGAAGAAGGGAGGGAATATTGAGGGCTTCAGGCATTGCGCTCAATCTGTCATACCTTTCCTTCAGTGACTTGAGAAGGTCGTGTACTACAGCATTGTTTTTCTTGGCAATGATGGGACGGAGTTCATCAAGTTCAGTAATCCCAAAGTCAGCAAATTTGAATGGGTTATGAATGTCAATAACTCTTTTATCAGCCCCCCTGAAGACTGTGACCGCTGCGGGTTTGGTGTTCCTGTGGATTTTAATGTCAGTGATGGTTTCAGGCTTCAACCTTTCCTTCATCACCCAATGATATCTTTCAACCCTGGTCTTTCTGATTTGAGCATTCCTTTTCAGCTTTGCTTCCCTTTCCCTTTTAAGAGCATTCATCAAGCTTCCTCATGAACAACATGTATCAGTTCAGGCTTGCTCAATCTCTCTTCTTCAGCTACCTTTGCCAATTTCTCAACTCTTTACGTGTGGGCTTGTATTTGGTCGTTGATGAGTTGATAGACTTTTCCATTGATTATATACGGGACCCTGATTGGTTCATCAGGATCAACTCTGATCATTGTGGAGGCAGGCTGGAGCACAGTTGTAGGTTCAGAGGTGGTGGCAATACTTTTTCCTCTGTCCTGAATGAGAGTGGAGGAGGCTGTTTCCTTTTGAGGTGGAACTTCGGTGATTGGTGTGGCTTCAGTGACATGCTCCCCCTTAGTGTGAGAGGGCTGTCCAGCTTCTTGTTCATCAGTAATAGGGGTTTTAGGAACATTCTCCCCCTCAACAATTGCCGGAGCTGCAGTGATGGCAAGTGTTGGAGTTACTGAAGATGAAGTAGAGGTACCCTTGAAGACTTGAAACATTTCCGTCATCATTGACCTGATCTCCGCAGTATCCTGATGGATACCTTGGAGTCAAGTACAGCCTGAGAGTTTTCAAGGGCAGTCATTCTGGATCCCATTGTCCATGCCAGAGAAGTGGACTTCAGGGATTGAGCTGTCACTGATGCTTCCAACTGAGTGAAGGAAGACTTGAGAGACTCCACCGTGGAGCTGAGATTCTGAACATTGGAATCCTTTATCAAACCAAGTAACTCAGTAAGAGCCACCGAGTTTACCTGGTACATCTCAGATGCCTGAAGAAGTTTCTTGTTGAGCTCAGGATCATCCTTGACTGATTCTTGAACCGACTTAACCTCATTAGTCAGCTCTTTAAGGGATTCCAAAAATGAGTTGATGTGAGAAGCCATTTGTGTCAGGGAGTAGGTGACAGTAGAATTTTGCTCCCTGACATCATCGTTGTATTCTTCAACAGCATCTTTGAGGAAGTGATAGTGGACTGCTTGCTCAGTATGCATGTCAAACACCTCTTCAGTGACCTCCCTGTACAAAACATTGGTCATTTTCTTGATGAATCTTGTGAAGGCTTTTTCAGTGAGAGGAGTTTGATCGTCTCCTGAGGTTTCCGGCTCGGAATGTGTTTCATCTTCATCATGGTTAGAGGCTTGAGGAGACTGAGTAACAGGTTCAGGGACTGTCTCCTCAACCTCTATATCATCTCCGGCCGTGAAGACTTCCTCGTCACTGTTATATTCATCATCAGAAAATAGGACAGCCTGAGCATCTGCCAGGGAGGTAATCTGCAACAAGTGGAGGTTATCCGGCTCCTCTTCAAAAGAAGATTTGCCTTCGTTTTGGCCAGGTCCTGACCCCTCAAATCCGGTAGGTTGGGTTTTACCTACCTGGTCTTTAAGGCCAGTTCCCAAGTTATGCGCACCTCCGGGAGTGGTTATGGGTTCCATATCAGCGGGTGGTTTATATCCCTCTGAATCTTTGTCCCCCGTGACCCCTTCAGACACTGGTGGGTTTTTCTCAGTGTCATCCTGAGGAGTCGTGAATGTTGTGTCCCTATCAGCGGGTTGTTTGTTTCCCACTGAGTCTTTGGGATGAGTTTTTGTGCCCTCGGACAAAAGCGTTGTTTTGCGAATGTCTCATCAGGCACTTGAGTGGTTATGTCCCCCTTTCCAACAGGCTTGTTCTGCCCTGTCGAAGATTTAGGAACGTGAACTCCCTGATGCTTGGGTTGTGATTGACCCGAGCGTTTAGCGGGATGTGATTGTTTGTGGACCCCCTTCTCAGTGGAGTAGTGCTGCCCCACCGAGGATTTAGGATCCCTTACTCCCTGAGACTCTGGTTGTGATTTGCCAGAGCCTTTAGCAGGATGTGAAGGTTTGGTTAGTTCCGGCTCCACTGTCTTGTTTATGACAGTAGAGTCTTTGGGAATGGGTATGCCCGAGGACACTGAGTGTGATGTCTCAGTGCCCTCCGTTGGCTTTTGTTGCAGGCCTAGTGACTGGGTTATTATTCTCATGGTGTCAGCAGTCAAGGGCGGTTGTGGTTGCCTCATTGTAGGCTTGGGATCAGAGGTTTCAGTGTCGAGTGACTTGGGTTGAGCCACCTTCCTGGACCCCTGTCCCTTCTTCCTCTTTACCTTCTTGGTGGGAGAGGGAACTGGTGTAACCTCAAGAGGGTCACGAGAGTAATTTGCCTTGTGTAGGACATCAGGCTCAAAACCTGCTATGTCAGGCTTAACATACTCAGACCCAAGCAAGTCTTGTAGGGCACAGGAAACGAATCTAGGATATGACATGTGTTTTTGCCTAGACTTCCCCCCTAACTTTGCTATGAGGTCCCTGAAGATGATTTCTCCAAGGTCAATCATTTTACCCTCAATGAGAGAGAACACTATCATTGCCTGAGTAGTGTTCAATTGCTCAGTAGAGGATTTATTTCCCCAAAGAACCTAAATGACAAAAGTCATTAGAATTCTCCAGGGAGCTGGGAACCAGGTCTTTATTATAGGGGCTTTGGATAAGAGGGACCCTGGTGTCACCTCAGGGTGATTTTTGTCATAGAGTCCCAGTTCCAGTAAGACCTCCTTCACCTCTTTCTCAGAGGGTTGGGCAGTGAAGGTCGTGGTGTAGTCAAGGCCTGTGGCTTTGACAAAAGTTTTATAGTCAAGAGTTAGGGACTTGGTTCCATTCTTGACTGTGAACTTTATTTTGGCCTCTTTTGGCGCATCAGGGTTTTCAACCACCGCTGTGCACCAAAATTCCCTCAAATAGTCATGATAGATGACTGAGGGGGTTTTTGTGAATGAGGTGGTCAGAAAGCAGTTCTGAAGGAACTTCACCACATCCCTGTATTCAGGGTACCCTTCAGGGTAGGCAAAGTTCCCCACCACATTGTTCTTGGTAAGGTCTACGCTTTCCATTTGGAAATCCACATTGGGTGCGTATTTTATGACCTTAGAAGAAGCCATTTGGGTTAGATAAAAGCCTGGTTTTTTTTTAAAAAAATTAGGTATCAGTGAGGGAAACACACGCAGTTTTGAAAATGATTTGCAAGAGTTTTGTTATGATTTTAAAAGCGTGTGTGTGTTCCCCTTTTTGTGGGGGTATTTATAGGGTGAGAATTAGGGTAGTGATGTTGCGGATACCAAAGGTTAATTTATTTAACCGAAACGGCATAATAATTTTGGTTTGATATCCGCATTAAATATCACGATTCCCATTACCCTATTTTCTCTCACATCGTGGATGAACAGTTGTGCGGCTCTGCAAATAATGCACTTTTGCAGAGTAGAAATCATCACAACTTTTGTGTGTGAGGGAGCATTTAATGCTCAATGGTGTTTGGTGAGAGAGATGTGGGGGCCCAAGGAGTGGATGCCAGTTGTGTAAGTGACATATATTCCTATATTTAATAGGATTCAGTTACCTGCCTGGGACATTAACTAACTAAATACTTAGAGCATTTAGTTAGGGTATTCAATGCCATTTTTCATCCTGAGCCCCCTGAATGAATTATCATTCAAAAAAAATTTCAGGAAGGGTGTGATCAGGGACCTAGAGAATTTACATCATGTTGGAACACTTTTGATCAGTTCCCTGATTCTATATCCAACATGCCCAGTTCAGCTTTCAATCTTGTGAAAGTGGGTTCATCCAAAGGTTTAGTGAAGATATCAGCTAGCTGATACTCAGTGGGGATGAAATGTAGTTCAATTTCTCCATTAGAGATATGGTCCCTGATGAAGTGGTATCTGATGTCAATGTGTTTGGTTCTTTGATGAAGTACTGGATTGTTTGAGATGGCTATGGCACTTGTATTATCACAAAAGATAGGTACCATCTTATACTGAATGCCATAGTCACTCAGTTGGCTTTTCATCCATAGTACATTTGCACAACATCCTGCAGCAGCCATATATTCAGCTTCAGCTGAGGACATGGCCACTGACTGTTGTTTCTTTGTACTCCAACACACAAGTTTACCACCAAGAAATTGGCAGGATCCTGAAGTACTTTTCCTATCCATGTTACATCCTGCATAATCAGAGTCAGTGTACCCTTTGAGATCAAATCCTGAACATTTTGGGTAATACAAACCAAGGTTTGGAGTACCCTTTAGGTACCTGATGATTCTCTTGACAGCAGTGAGATGTGATTCTTTAGGGTCAGCCTGGTATCTGGCACACAGGCAGATTGAGAATTGGATATCAGGCCTTGAAGCAAGTAAGTACATCAGGGAGCCAATCATTCCTCTGTATTGGGTTTGATTCACTGACTTTCCAGTGAGATCAGGACCAAGGTTGTTTGGAGGAACCACAGGAGTTTTTACTGAAGAGCAGTCAGTGAGCTCATACTTCTTCAGTAGGTTCCTAAGGTATTTCTCTTGGAAAATGGATATTCCTTTTTTAGTTTGTTTAATTTGGAGTCCAAGAAAGTATGTGAGTTCACCCATCATGCTCATTTCAAACTTTGTGGTCATCAGTTTCTCAAACTGTTTGCATAGTTTGTAACTTGTTGAGCCAAAGATGATGTCATCAACATATACTTGGACAAGAATGACATCATCCTTTGTTCTGTAGATGAACAGTGTGTTGTCAATCTTTCCTCTGACAAACTTGTTTTGGATCAGGAAGGCTGAAAGAGTTTCGTACCATGCCCTGGGTGCTTGTTTCAGTCCATAGAGGGCTTTGTTAAGCTTGTAGACATGGTTAGGGTATTCACTACTTTCGAAACCAGGAGGCTGTTGCACATAAACATCTTCTTTGATGTTACCATTCAGGAATGCACTTTTAACATCCATTTGGTAAACTTTAAAGTTCATGTAAGTTGCATAGGCAAGGAAGATCCTGATGGCTTCCATTCTAGCAACGGGTGCAAAGGTTTCCTCATAGTCTATACCTTCCTGTTGATTGTATCCTTTGGCAACCAGTCTTGCTTTGTTTTTAATGACTGTGCCATTCTCATCAGTCTTGTTCTTAAAGACCCATTTCATACCAATGATTAAAACACCCTGGGGGCATTCAACAAGGGTCATGACATCATTTCTGTCAAATTGTTCCAATTCATCTCTCATGGCCTGAACCCAACTTTCATAAGTCAGGGCTTCTTTAACATTTTTAGGCTCAATCTCTGAGAGATAGTCAGCATAAAGACATATATTGGCAGTGGCAGCCTTGAGTTTAGAAGCCTTGCTTCTTGTGAGCATGCCTTCAGTGGGTTCACCAATGATGTTCACAAGCTCAATGATTTTGGATCTAGTCCAACTATCCTGAGGTTTGGGATAAAAATTTGAGCTTGAAGGAGCCTGATTAGGTTCAGACTCAGGAACATGAGGTAACTCATCATTATGTGCTTCAGTGACAACTGTAGGAATAATTTGTTCTGAGGGTTCCTGAACAATTTGTTCAGTGGTGTCAGTCTCATTTGAGACAGGCTGAGTTTCAATGAACTCACTGATAGGTGGTTGGGGAAGGTTGTGAGGGATGATGTAATAGGAGACGTCTGCATCAGCTTGGTATTGGGTTGAGGGATTGTTCTCAGGATGATACTCATCAGGAGGATATCTTGATGAGTCATCAATACCAATTTCTTCTACTGAGGAATTTGAGAACCTGATGGATTTAGTGCTCTCATCAACAGTAATGTGATAAGTTTCCTCAGTTTGTTGTCTCCTTGTGTTGAACACCCTGAAGGCTTTAGAAACCAGGAAGTATCCATCATCAGCTTTGGCATCAAATTTACCCAAGTGATCCTTGTGATTATGTATAAACACAGGACACCCAAATACATGAAAGTAGCTGATGTCAGGAATCCTTCCTTTGAATATTTCATAAGGAGTCTTGTTATGCCTTTTCACAATGATTGACCTATTTTGAGTGTAGCAGGCTGTTTTAACTGCCTCAGTCCAAAAATGTTTTGAGAGGACTGAGCCATTCAACATTGTTCTTGCTGCCTCAATGAGTGTTCTATTTCTCCTTTCAGCTACTCCATTTTGTTCAGGAGTATAGGGAGAAGTGAAATTTTGAGAAATTCCTTTCTCATCACAAAAACACTCAAGGTCTTGGTTATTGAATTCAGTGCCATTGTCAGTCCTGATCTGTTTAACTTTAACATCATTTTGATTTTCAATGTTCCTGACAAATGACATGATGGTTTCAGCTGCCTGACTCTTCTTGGTCAGGAAGTAAACCCAAGTGTATCTTGAGTATTCATCCACAATGACCAGAGTATACTTCTCATGGTGAATGGACATTGGACTGACAGGTCCAAAAAGGTCCATATGAAGAAGATGTAGGCAGCTTTTGATGGAAAAGGTTTGTTTGGTTTTGAATGATGCCCTGTGGTGTTTTCCTTTTTCACAAGCAGAACAAGGCTTGTCATTGGTATACACCTTGGATGGAAGGCCTAGAACTTTGTTCTGTTTGGCCAGGTTGTTGATGTTTTTGAAGTTGAGATGAGAGAGTCTCCTATGCCATAGCCAGTTGATTGTCTCACTTGCCTTTGAGAATAGACAAGTCCCATTCTGAGTCAGGGATGACATGTCAAGGACATATACATCATCCCTCCTAGGGGCAATCAACACAACTTCCTTATTGGCATTAAATATGGTCCCTCTCTTGTCATCAAACTGAACTATGTATTTGGCATCACATAGTTGGGAAACACTTATCAGGTTGTACTTGAGACCATTAACATAAGCTATTCTTGTAAAAACTATACCATTGCAGTTTACTGAACAATAACCTTTAGTGGGAGCTGATGAGTTATCACCAAATACTACTTTGGGTCCTGGTTCTTCCACATATTTGTGCAGAAAACTTTTCACACCAGTCATACTTCTGGAGCATCCACTGTCTAGATGCCAAGTAGGATCCTTGATGTGTTTCTGCACAAACAGTAAACTGGGTTAGTTTTTCTTGTTGACCCACTTTCTAGTGGGCTTAGTCCTCAGGGACTTTTTGAACTCAGTTAGTGAATCATGGTCTGAAGTAGTGTGACCTGAGCTTCCACATGTTTTACATTTTGTGGAAGTTGATGTCACAGGTGACTGAGAAGTGTTGGTTTGGTTTTTCCTTCTGGACTGAATCACTTTGTCATGTCCCCTGGTTTCATGGGAGGGATCTCCACAGATGTCACAGCAATCTTTCATCATACAATCATCAGGAAGATGATCATTGAAACCACAGTGAGGACATGGTGAGAAAGGCTTAGCCTCCAGTCTTTGTTTGGAAGGTGTGGCATACTGATAGCCTTGGCTTTTGTATAGACCCCTTGCTTTTAAAGAAGCAGTGTGGGAGATGTGATCACAAGTTCTATGGTCCTCTTGTTTGCATATCATACAAATAGGACTCTGTAGCATTTATCAGTGCTGTGATTTGGATAATTGCACAGTTCACATCTCCCTGAGGGTCTGGGTGTGGTTTTAGGTTTGGAAGAACCTGAGGATACTGAGGGCTTTGTTGATTTTGAGTCAGAGTTTTTCTCAGTAGACTCAAGTTTCTCACTCAGCATCCTGACAAGTTCAGCAAGCTGATCAACCTTTGAATCAGTGCTTTCAGGCTTCACTTCAGTTTTTACTGAAGGTTTTTGGTGTTCAGTGGGTGCAGGAGTAGGTCTTTTCAGAATAGTCCTTCCTAATCCTGATTTCTCTTTAGGAGAATGTGGTTGAAAGACTAATGGTGCAAGGTCAGAATTGGGTTCTGCTCCCTAAAGTTGTTTCAGTGGAGGGAGTGGTGAATCAGACTTAGACTCAGTGACGGACTCAGTAGGACTAAGTTCATCAGTGACTCCTAGCAGCCCCTTGATAGCCTGACTTTCAGGCTCCAGGATTCTTCCAGTGTTAAAATTTGGCAATTTACTATCAGGATTGTTTCTTTCAATCCAATCACTGGGTTTGGGAGCTAGTTCTTTGCTAGAGAGTATGTTGGTTAATAGAAAAGTTGTAGAATGGCTACTCTCCCCAGAAACTTCAGTGAGTTGATCATCACCCAGACCAGCCTTTTTGGGGCTGGGTGAGAGACTCAGTGTTTCATAAAGTTTGGGGTTTTTCTGAGTCCATTTCCAAATAATTTCCTTTTCTTTCTTAAGTTCTTCCTGAAGAACTTGATTTTGTTTTACAAGTTCAGAGTTTTGAATTTGAAGTGTAACACTTTCAAGCTTGGCTTGTTTTAAGGCAAGTAATTCATCTCTACAATGATTTAATTCAAAACTCAGTTTGTTAAATTTTGAAAACAAATTAAGTCTTTGCTCTTCAACATACTTAAGAACAACATTAATATAATCTAAGTAAGATTTCCAATCATCATTATCATCCATAGAAAGTAAAAGATTTACCTTTCTCATAGTAATGTTGACCCATTCACCATTTCTTGCATGACTCTTCCCCACAGCAAGTTTGTTGTCTTCTGACAGAGCCATCAGGGCACTGATGTGAACTTCATCATCATCAGAGGACACTTCAACCTCATCCCAGTCATATGTTTCAGCTACAAGCCCTTTGTTCTTGGCTTGAGTAGGCTTTGGAGCCTGAGGAGGCTGAGAGACTGTTGAGGATGATTCAAGAAGGGCAAGTTTAGCTTTTGCCTTTCTGTACTTGGCTTCAAAGTCAATTTGAGGGACTTTTTCAAATCTTTGACTAGACTGAAGCATTTTTGGTTGAAATTTGCTGGGGCCTGAAAACGAGTTACTTCCTGAAAATTTAAAAGATGGTTCTGAGGTTGTTTTTGAAAAACAATCTTTAGCAAAATGCCCCATTTTGCCACATTTAAAGCATTCAGTGTTGTCATTTGCTTTAGAAGGAAATTTGTTTTTCTTAAAAAACCTTTTAGAATTAGCAAGGAGTGCTCTTTCATGAAATTCAATTTGAAGATCATTAAGATACTCCTCACTGGTTCTTTGGTCAACCTCATCATCAGATCCATCCTGAAAATCCTGCACAACACCTTTTGAATAGAAAGCAGTTGATATGGGTGAAATTGTCAAGGCCTTTTTGGTCTCCTGAGCTTTACCAGGGTATCTCCTGGTGATAAGATTGTCTTCATAAACAAACTTCCCATAGATGGCAGGGAGCTCAAGGTTCTGAATGTGGTTTGCATTTCTCAATCCCTGAGAGAAGTTTAACCACTTCTCAGGGAGACTGTTGACAAAACCAACATTGATCTCATGTTTTGACAGTATAACACCATCATTGGTCAGCTCATTCAGGAGGGTCTTATACCGAGTACAAGTCTCAGTGAGACTTTCAGAATCCTTGGCCCTGAAGGTATTGAATTCAAGCTTCAGGTCCATGATTCTATTCTCTTTGGTATCAGAAGACCCTTCATAGCTATGAACCAGGTCAGTCCATGTCTGCTGGGCAGTGGGACAGTTGATCACTGATTCCATTATATCATCAGGAAGGCATGATATAATGATGCTTTTCAGGCGCTGGTCTTGATTGACCACCCTCCTTTCATCTGGGGTCCACTGAGCTTCAGGTTTAATTAAACCTTGGGCAGTTGTTGGGACATATGGACCATCATTAATCAACTTAATGTAATATGGTTCCATCCCAGTTAAGTAGCAAAGCATTTGCTTTTTCCACTTATTAAATTTGCCAGCTTCTAGTCGAGGGGCAGTTGCTGAATAACTTCCACCCTTTTTGTCGACAAGCTGGGGAACATCTATGTCAGTCATAGTGGGATCTTGATTTTAAAAACATGAGCACTCTTAAGTTTTGAAAACAGGTTTAAGTTTTACAAACCAGAGGCTCTGATACCACTTGTTGGTCCCTTTTACTTGGTTATCAGTAACTAAAAAGCTAAAGTAACCAAGTTGTATGACTTTAAACAAAGATGTATAAAATGATTAACAATAAAGTAACGTAAATATAAGAGACAATATTTTCCAACGTTTAATTCTTTATTAGAAGTTAATCAAAAAGAATCGTACCCAAGTGTTTGCGGAATAACACTTGAGATTGAAAACGACAAGTATGGTATGGACTCCTCACTAAACTCAATCAGTGTTGAGTAACAACTTTCAGGACCCACTGAGCTATCTCAGGGGTTGTGTTGTTATTTGGAGGAGTAAAAGTGGTTTGTGAATGCTTTGCATTAATTGCACAAACTTGTCAACTTTTACTCCTCTCTTATGCTTCCTATTTATACACAAGTATAGAACAACTAGTTATACATTGGACATAAAGCTTCCCTAACAATATCTTGAAAGATATTATTCTTCTGGCAAGGAACCTTCATTGAGTTAAGTCCAAAAGGCACTTTCTGATGACAGACTAGTTTTAACCATTTTGGGAAAGTTTGACATTAAAGTGATAAAGCACTTTAATAATGCAGCTCAGACTTTCCCGCCCAGTCCCGCCAAAACTTCAGTCTTCTAGTCATCAGTCTTCAGTACCATGAAGTTGTTGAGGAGTCATGGGGTTCAGTGAGTTATTGTCATCCTCACTGAACCCATCACCTTCTTCTTGGCTTAGATCACACTTCACTGAGTTCCGCCTCACTGAATGAAGAACCTTTCTTCTTAGGCTCGGTCTAAGCATCCTGAAGATGACTCACTGAGTTACTGTTCACTCAGTGACTTGTTTATACTTAGGTTATTTTGCGTTCAAATCCTTGTTTGAAGAAGATTGGGGAATTCAGTGACCCAACAATTATTATTATTATTATTATTATTATTATTATTATTATTATTATTATTATTATTATTATTATTATTATTATTATTATTATCATTATTATTATTATTATTATTATTATTATTATATAATATAAATATTAAACAATAATAATAATTTTTATTATTTTTATATTATTATTACTTATTATTATTATTATTATATAATATAAATATTAAATAATAATAATAATTTTTAATTATTTTTATATTATTATTAATTATTATTATTATTATTATTATTATTATTATTAAATTATATAAATATTAAACTAATAATATTAATTTATTATTATCATTATTATTATTATTATTATTATTATTGTTATTATTATTATTATTATTTTAAATTATTATTATTATTATTTATTAAAATTATTATTATTATTATTATTATTATTATTATTATTATTTTATTGTTGTTATTATTTATTATTATATTATTTTTATTATTCTGATATTACATTTTTATGTTTTATATAAAAATAATTGAATTACATTACGTTGTGCATCAACAAAACACATCGACATATTTTATCAATTACAATTACAACACATTCCAACTCTTTAAATTACAATTACATCAAATTACAATTCATTCTAAAGATTACAATTCTTTAAAAAAAAACATTATGTGAACCAAACTCCCCCTTGGGGGTGTTTTTTTTCCCTTAGCTAATGGATACAATTTAATATTATTACTTTTTTAGGTGGAGCTCATAAAAATCTCTTAAATGGTCTATATCCACAAGGCTTAATTTATCATATCCTGTCTATTAAAAGGCTTATATAGAAGTGGGGTCTACATAAATCCTTAGCTAAGAAAAAAAAAAGAAACACCAAGAACCATCCCAAAACTAAAATTATACCCATGACTAGACTAATCTGACACAAACTTAAATAAACCACAACTAATCAATGTCATATTAGTATTACTGATTAATTAGCATAAGAGCATGAGCACACGTAACGTGCTCCATCACGTTAACATACTTTAACTCGCGTTAATGGGCAAGTTACGGTTGCATGCTTCCGAGTTAACTCCGCGTTAACGTGGCACGTTTAGCCACTAATGCACGTTAACATGCTTGTTTTGTAAAAAATAAAAAAAAATAAGTTTCACTTTACCCCCTAAATGAAGGAGTGTTTTTGTAAATTGATGTTGAGTTAAGGCTGCGTTATTGATGTGGGTGTTGAGTTAAAGTGAAAAAGCTGATGTGGCGCTGACGTGGCACTGCGTTAACTTATAACTTGTGTTACGTATGGGCATGCTCTAAGTCTTTGGTTTTGCATAGTGGTCATAGACTATTGTGCTTTTGTGTCAAAGGTTCTTTCTTTAAAACGTTTTGCGTAATATTTTGTGTAATTATAGCTCTTTTGATACTTTGTTTTGTCAAACTGTATAAAAACATACTCGATATTTGATATTTTGGTTTGTCATTTATATATAATAGACGAGTACCCATTGATGACGTATAGTTTATATTTGGGCCACGAGCCCAAATGATAAACATTACTAAGGCCCAAAGCCACCATGCGTGGGCTATTATAACTTGGGCCGCATCAATAATGGGAATGGGCTCACGTAAGCCCAAACCCAAGTAAAATATATACGGTTTAGATAAGGATCTTCTATCTATGGAATAGATATCCTTAACCCGGATAAGCACCACGTGTGCGAAACGTAAGGAGCACGAAACCTACAAGGATTCTGCGTCTATATAAGGAATGACATAATTCTCATTAAAGGTACGATTCACAAACCCTAAACTCTTTACGAGAACCTTAAACCGATTACTTACTCTCACGCCGGAGTCTAATCGTGGGAGACAATCCCACAATAAGCCTAACAGTGTTGTTTACTTTCTTAGTGCGCAGGTTTCAAGCATTAAGAAGCGAATTGGTACGAGAGCAAGAGCCCAAACTAGGAACGCCCAACTTTTGTATCAACAAGTGGCACCATCCGTGGGACCCACACCAAGAAGCAAGGAACTAGAATGACAAAGAGTAAAAAATTCAAGCCAGCGGACTCCGCAAGTGGAAAAAACACGTGACCCCCAGAGGAAGAATCAACAAGATTCAACCCCTAGGCAAGCTTCTGGGACAACCAGTGCGCCTGGTCACCAAGAAACGGGACCTACCCATCCTCTCCCGATGGTGGAATTGCTTGTAAGGACTACCCACGTCACCACCGTAGTCCCAAGCATTGAAGAAATCCTGCGCACCCTCTTCAACACTCCTCACCAAACGGCACCTACAGTGGACAACACTGTACCGCCGGACGCACCTAACAGGGATAGGGCACCCAATACTGAGGCAGATATTCTTGCAGCGAATGAGGACGCACCTGACTTAACGCTGAGTAATTTTGTATCCCAAAATTACGAGACTCTAACCGCCTTTATGCAAGAAGAAGCGAGGAGAAGGTCGAGTACGAGCCTGCAAGCCTGGCTCAACTTTGGTCCTGAACGCGAAGCATCACCACCGCGCCACCTACGAGGAAGACGCGAAAACAATGAAAAACGTACCACTATCCATGATAGGCTGGGTACGATATCTGACTCACAATATTCAGAGGAATATGAAGACAGCGAGAGGCGCACTAATGTTCATTCCAGACTTGGTAGTCGAGGGATACAAGATAGATTAGGACCTCAGAACTCACCAAGCGAAGGTTCCTCCAGGTCTGGGAGCAAAAGAATTCATGACAGACTAGGGAGAAGAATATCCCCAAGCGAAAGCCCCTAAAGTTCTTCCTCCGAAGGAAGTCGGCGCAAGCGCCGCAAAAGAGACTATTCCTCCTCCAATGACTCCTCGGACAACGAGGATAAGGAAACAGGACACTGGAAGTCTAGAGGAAGACGTCGTGAAGAAGAAGACGAAGACATGTCTCTTCCGTGGCGTCGCCAGAAAGTTGATGCATTTACACGACGCATCAGCGATTACTCCGATCACAAAAGGAGGCGCATGCCCACTAATGTCAAAACATATGATGGAACAGGTGATCCGGATGACCACCTAAAAATTTTTGAGTCGGCCGCCACCATCGAAAATTGGCCACAACCTGTGTGGTGCCATATGTTTAATTCCACCTTAGTAGGGAATGCGCGCACGTGGTTTAGCAAGCTCCCACGAAGGAGCATTGACGGGTTTGAAGAATTACGGAAAGCATTC
>JARVZY010010199.1:0-26034 GCA_030686995.1 Artemisia argyi | reverse complement strand
TATGAAAAATCGATCCAAACCCTTAGGGTTGGGGTTGAGTCGATCGGCCACAAGAAACAAAGAAAGAAAACAAGTTTTAGGGTTAGAGTGTGTGCACAAAAGATTGTGAAAGTCTTACCCTAAGCCTTGTATATATACTAGATGTTTTCTTGGTGACCAAGCAAGGATGGGTCGACCCTTTTGGGTGGGCTTCGACCGGCCATAGGATCCCCCAAGGGATTCTAGATCCTTCTTGACATCCAAGTTACACTCTAGTCCTTATCTTTCTTATTTAACGATAGTTAGTCCATACGGTTAATAACTAACGACCGTTTAGTCCATTAAGTGTTATAAATATATATATTCCATACATTTAATATATATATATATATATATATATATATATATATATATATATATATATATATATATATATATATATATATATATATATATATATTTACATTATTCTTGTTTGTAAAGTGTGCAATCCCGAGGTCTCGGGTTCGATCCTAGACATTTACTCATTAATGTTTATACGTAACATTTAACACAAACAAACCAAATGTGTGAATTGTGAATAAGTGTGTAAAATTGTGAAGAGATTGATCCCCTTTCTTGTGTGGGGACCTCTCAATTTATAAGAAGGTATCTAGGGTTTTGGGATAAACCTCATGTGAATGATCAATGGCTGTGGATAGATCATGTGTTGGTCATTCGATGGTAGGGATGGTAAAAAAAACCCAAATCCGAAACCCCAACTTTTTGGGGCGGGGCGAGGCGTGCTTATCGGGTTTTGGAGCGAGTTTCGGGGCCTTAACGGGGATTCTTATGGGGTTTGGGGGCGTGTGCCCCGTCCTCCCCCGAAATATATTTATACATATACATATATGTATATACATAAAATATTGTGTTAGTATTACGTACTAAAAATATAATTCTTTAATTTTTGTTAGTTTCTATCTTTGTAATAGATCAAATTGTGATGATAGAAGATTGTTTTGTGTCATAATATTCTAAAAAATTTGTGGATTATTCCAATGCTTAATTTATTATTAATGGGTTCTCGATTCTTCAAGTTTTTCCATAAAATCGTATTGTTAATAGTGTATAAATAAGAGTAAACGGGGAACATCACGAGTATGATGGAGCATCACGTTTAAAAAAGATAACCCGATAAGACCCCAATGGAGAATGGGGCGGGTTTGGGGGAGCATCTCGCCCTAACGGGGCGCCCATATAAGATCCCAGATGGGGATTGAGGCGGGTTTGGGGATTACTTTGTAATCGGGTTTTGGGATAGGGATAGCCGCCCCACTCCAAACCCGCCCCTTGTCATTCCTATCTGATGGGCAGACAAGAATGGCATGTGTCATTTTTTCTTTGGCTTATTAAGGTTCGTACATGATCGTTCCTGCTCCATATTTTTGTCTTGTGTTTCCTACTATCATGCATCAAGTACTACATCATAACCGCTAGGTAAAAATTGTCTATGCGTGCATTGGACGTGGCCTGAGAGTTCTTCCCAATCCATGTGGTGCCCGAGAATGTTTGTATTTTGGGTTGGGAGATATTCAGGGGATAGGCATACACGCCAGAATAAGCCTACTTGTTAGTTAGGTTTGATTTTGAAGAAGTTGATTACAACTATTACAAGAAGCAATTTCCAGGGATGGAAGGGAAGGGCGGTTCATTAAAAGTAGTTTCATTAAAACGTGAGAAGGGAGATATTTAGGAACAAGCATACATGTAAGCTGCAGACCCATGATACCTTGAGGAAATGGGATGTTAGTAGCAATACTAACTTAAACCTGACTCATATGACAATATTTTCTTTGAATGTTTTTTCTCTTTTCTAGTTTGGGATCACTTGAAGTTTTATACATGTGTTTGTAACATGTCTTCATCCTTGAGCTTTGATTGCGGAGCTTCTTACTCCCGTGTTAAGGAAAAGGTCGGCTAGAGGTGTTATCGCAAAGCTTGTGTTCGCGGCTTCTTGTTACTTCATTTGGCAAGAAAGGAACAATAGGCTTTTCAAGAATCATAAGAGGTCTAAGGACCAGGTTATTTATGTGATCAAGTCTACTGTCCCTTTTAAGCTTTTGTCGTGCAAATTTAAGAAAACGAATAGCGTGGAGTTGTTCTTGCATCGCTGTAAGTTTCCCAAATCCCTTATACGGTCTAATCCATGATGATTTCTGTTTTGAAGATGTGGTCTTTCGGTGATTATATGGTGTTTGGTAGTGAACTTACATTCGGTTATGTTCTAAGAGTGGAGTGCTAGATGAGAGTTGTACTCTTTTTCCTTCTCCAAGGTTTTTCCCACTGGGTTTTTTTTGGGAAGGTTTTTTCAGGAGGAAATGTCAGATGGCAAAGTATTCTCCTCGTCTACAGGTATTGGCTGGTCTTTGTGATACTTGTTCTTTCCTATTGGTGTACTAGTTAGTGTAGTTAGTTAGTTGGTTTTTCTCACTTGTGGCGTGTCATAAACGTGTGTAGTAGTTGTTTAAGCGTTGCTTGAAGTTAATGTGTTATTCAGCCACATTTCATTGTACTTGAATGGTTTTTATGATTTATATATTTTACCTGGGTAATCCCCCTTACCCAATAAAAATAAAATAAAATATTACTAACATGTACTCTCTTAATTTTCTTGATTTAACGAATGTATAGATAGATAGGGGGTGCCAACTTCTGCCTAGCAGAGTTGCTCAGGAGGTGTAACTACATGCGAGAAGTATCAGGTTCGAGTCTCTCTGTGGAGGTTTTTCCTCATGGGTGGGATCTGTGGCGGTTATGCCCCGACCAATAAATGCGTCGATTTGAAGCCGACAGAGACTATCTTCTAGGTAAAGTACTATGGATCGAATCAATAACTACATATACTTTTGTACTAACTCGCCGTTAAAAAAAATGATTACAAATGGTCGACCGGTATTTGGCCCGGTTCTTAGTATTGTCTTGTCTTGTATGAAATAATGGTTCGGGCCGGTTCAATGAATAAGCATGTGGTTATATTTTAGTTAGATAAATAGGGGGTATTTGTTTCGGCTTATATAACCGGCTTACGACTTATTGGTTTTGGGCTTATTTTTCATAAGCTCATTTTTTTTTTTTTTTTTAATTTATTTTGCAACTTTTTTGCTTATATAAGCTTATTAATATAATAAACTTATATAAGCCAAAAAGTTGCAAAATAAGCCACAAAAAGTGAGCTTATGTAACATTTGTTCTATTAGAATCTTTTGGTTTTCTTTACTATGAATCAACAAATAAAAATGTTAAAACAATTAAGGGGGTGTTTGGTCGTTAAAAGGAATTCCTATGGTAATAGGAATAGGAATGGGTATTGATACCCACCATGCTTTGTGGGTTTAGAAGATACCTATATTTGTGGGTTGATACCCACTTTTTAGTAATACACACTAACCAAACATTATGTATTAGAAAAATAGAAGATTGAAAAACCAAAAAATGGTATCGAATAATGGTTCGGGCCGGTTCATTGAATAAGTCTGTGGTTGCATTCATAAATTGACTAAAACTTGACAAAAAGCATGTGGTTGCATTCATAAATTGACAAACTTCTTTTACATGACTGTTAAATCGTAATAAAAAAATATGTTAATAGTTGAGTCGATTGGCTTAAAAATCTAAGCCTTCTTTTGTAAGATTTTCTAAAACATGTAGATAAAAGTTATCGATTTTCTTGTTTTGTTGATATATGAATTGATTAGAGATTTTTATGGTGGCAGGTGAGATGACGAGATGAACTGGATTCAACGCAAAATCTACCTCTATAATGTCACTTTTGGGCTATACGTGCTGGATTGGTGGGAGCGATATCTCTTCAGTATCCTTTTGGTTGGATCATTTTCCCCGCCTTATTACAATAGTTAATAATAATAACATCGTTTTGCCATGTCCATCTTATTAATATGTTCGAGTAACTACATAGTTTCTTCTTATAAACGTACAAAAAAGAATGTATATCAATTTTGATTTAATGATAGTTTGTAGATTCTATATTCCTTACTAGTTATAACGGCCGCGCACATGCGGTTTTTTTTTTTAATTTTATTTTGAACGAGATATTTTTAATTATTAAAAAACAAATAATTTAATATTTGTTTTGTTTTGTTTTGTTTATAATTTTTAATTATAGTTTTTTTATTATTAAAAATAATCATTTAAAAAGTTTAACCCTATTTTTAGTTGTTTCTTAAATATATTTTTTGTATTTATCTTCTACTTGTATAGTACATCAACAAAACGAATTTATAAATTCATAAATTAAAAAATAATAATTGGATTATTACCTAATAAGAAAACATTTTTTTTTCAAAATATGAAAGTCCCCACTTGGGGTTTTGTTTTATTATATAACTAGTTATAATACCCGCGCACGCGCGAGTTTTTTTTTTAATTTTTTTAATAATATATTTTTATTTATTAAAAAACAAATAATTTAATCTTTGTTTTGTTTTGTTTGATTTATGATTTTTAATTATAGTTTTTTATTATTAAAGATAATCATTTAAAAAGTTTAATCTTATTGCTATTTGATTCTTATCTAATTTTTTTGTATTTATCCTCTACTTGTGTAGTATATTAACAAAACGAATTTATAAATTTATAAATTAAAAAATAATAATTCAATTATTATCTAATAAGAAAACATTATTTTTTCTGAAATACGAAAGTCACCACTCTTGCGATTTTGTTTTATTATATAGAAGATTATTTTATAGTTAATTGCATTTTTCGTTCTTGTGGTTTGGCCAAATTACAGGTTTGGTCCCCGAAACTTTGAAAGTGCACAAATAGTCCTCATTTTCAAATTAAGATAAGCAGCTCTAATGATTGAGTGACATGTGTCACTTCTCAACTAAAAAATCATATTTATTTTCAAATTAAAATAACTTTTTATATATTTATTATTTTTTTATGATCTAATTTTACCATATTTTTTAAAAATTTATGCTCTTTAATTTAACATCCATTTTGATATATTTTTATGAATTTTAGTTTTTACCTTTTTAGTGTGTTTATTTTATTTTGCTTCAAATATTTACAACTTTAACATTTATTTTCAATCAATACAATCTTGATTTATCAAAATCATATACTTTTGGAGGAAATATTTGACGGGTAAGAGATTGCGAAGGTTTTTCTATATGCAAGAATAATGATTCGGGAAATCTACGGGAAACCCAAGCAAACACATACAACTAACATATACATTCGGAGTGTTGTGAAACGGATTCATTAGGTGGGTAGTGAATTGTGAGAAGAGTTGGGCTATCAATTTATTTATTATATTTATAATATAACTATATTTATCGCCGCCGCTGTGTGCGATTAACCAACTAGTAGTTTATAATTCTTATTTTGTTAGACCTAACTATTAATAATAGATACCTTGGTTCTCGTCTTGATGTGGTACATCATTTACTACGGATATCGCAACACAACTGAATTCTGCAAAAGGTACCTATCTTTCTCTTCCCTTTTGCTCATTTTCATATACTAGTGAAGGATGTCGAAAGATAAAACTTTGTCATTGAATTAATTTTATCTCTAAATAGGTGTTACAGACCTGCATTTTTATTGCCTTTGATACCGCTGTTATCTGCATTTGATGTATTCCGTTTGGTGCTCATATCAAGTCTTCGCATTTTCTTAGGTATCTATGGTGATTTTAGGTATAGAGTCACCCTTGAAGATGAACTGCTGGATGCAGCTCATAAATTCTGTTATATGATATAAGTACAATCCTCATGTTAAGTTTGTATGTAGAAATATAAAAATTTCATCGTTTGCTAACTGTGAAGTGCCCTCTTGAGCAAACTGTGACTAATTACAAGAAAACAAATTCTAAAGGTGCGCTTGGTATACTATTAGGAATCACAATTGGTATGACATTAATTAGAGGGTAGTATGGGATTGAGAATACCGATTTTATTTCTATTGTTTGGTGTGAACTTTAGGGTATGATTATCACATGTTTTTTCTTAATAAGACACATGGTTTTCATATATTAGTGGTAGGTCCCACGGGAATGAGTTAGAAAAGTTGTCTACTCCCCACCTATGAGTTTATGGGTATCAAATGATAATTTCATTCCAAACTTAGTAGCCAAACATTTGCAATGATAATCATTGTGATTGATGCATTCTGATAGTGGTGTATCAAACGCACCCTAAATATATATAACAAAGTTTCTTCTCTTATGCACCATTTTTATGTCCATCAAGAACTACTAAAACTAAAAAGTTATTCACTAACATGCTTTTGTAAAACAATAAAACAAAAAGAGTAGAAATGGAACCCTTGCTTTCTTAGCTCTATGTCTAGTAGATATGAACGAGCAGGTGAGCCTGCACGTTGATGCGAGGCAACCGTGTTTATGTTTATTAGAATTATGTTAATGTCTTTTATTTTAAATTCAAACATTAACACCGATCAAATTGTGATTACACTTGCAAAGCAATACAAAGTCGCAAATAACTTAACGAATGTAAAAGCTTTTGAAACAAACAACAACAGATATACATGTAGTAACAATGCTTTGCAATAGCAGGAAAAGTTTACGGCTAGAGATTCGACATACTAAAGAGTGCAAAACACGTGTGGCTTACTTTACAACAAACCTCCCCATCTTGTAACCTAAAAGTTACTTTTTTTTTTTTTTTTTTTTTTTTTTTTTTTTTTTTTTTTTTTTTTTTTATAACATATTTATTGTTTCCTCACGAGATTTGTTGGGGGCATGTCCAATGTTCTAAAAGACGCGCCTTTTGGTAAGGTGGGGTGCCATTTTTAGAAGCATTTAGGGGATTTACGGATTTGGGCTTGATTTCTTGTATTTGGGCTATTTACTTCTTGGACCTTGTAATTTTTAAACTTAATTCCTACTTGGGCTTCGTATTTGGGCCTTGTTATTTGGGATTTGGGCTTTGTTATTTGAAATTGCTCTTAAAAAATTGATATAAAATTATAAATACATAAATTTATAAATCCTTTTTTTGCCGATTTAAGCACGCCTTAAGAAACGTCAAGGCTTCGCAAAGGCTCATAAAGCTTAAGGCGTGACTGTGCCGCTACGCCATGCCTCCAACTATTTATAACATTAAGCATATCCCTCACTGCAGTGGGCATGGCTCCGCCCCTGAATATGAGTTATGCACACAAGATACGTTGGAATAATTTCTCAAACTCGGAAAGTATATTGAAGAGGAAATAAGTTATTACTATAAATTGACCGGAAAATAAGTCTCTCTTTTCTAAGGAAAATTGCAAAACTTAATTTTGAAAAGCGACGCTTGTGAAATGTGCAATGTTGTATGAAAAGTGATTGACACACTCCAAAAATTTATTAAGACACTCAATGTATAAGCAGTTAAAGTAGATTATATTTAAAGTACAACCACATGCTACATAAAATAGAATCACCCGATAAAATTTTAAAGTGTGTCAATCACTTCGCGTATGAATTTCGTACTTTTCCTAAGTAAAGAAAAAGACAATGAAAAGAAGGTCTAGCAAAGGGTATGGTACCAAAAGGAAAAGAGATCAAGCAACTTTGTCATTTTATGTTTTCTTCCTTTTCCTTCAATATCTTGTTAACATTGTAAACTTTTCTCCATGTTAATTCATCAATCAATATAATAAATGAAACGAAAAGTAGACTAAAGTCGAAATTATGCAGGTAATACAAGGATATCCAACAACTACAAAAAACAATCTTGATGTCGCCATGCAAATAAAAGTAATGTTAACATTTCCCACGAACTTGGGCGATTTTTGGTGCATTGTGAATAAGCTATACAATACCATGAACTCATGACAATCGATAAATTTGGATCTTTGTATTCTTTACACGACTAACGCCTTTTATGTCATTATAGCAACATGTTGTGGATTGAAAAAGCTCGTGACTTGGCCCTTTTTAAAAGAGAAGAGTGAGTATTGAAGCTTTTAAAAGTAGAAGCATATCAACATTATAAAAGTATATTGAGATTATTTGTATGATTGTATCACATAAAATAAATGAAATAACGCCAATCCTTTATAATCATTAATTTTCCAAATAATTTTACATATTTGCAAGTATATATTCTATGAACGATCAACCCTATTTACAAGATTGATAGTGTATATTCTATTTACAAAATAGAATAGACTGGATTAGCGAGATCTGTTTTCACCATCTTGTTAAGCCTAAGAGGCACGAGCTATATCTTACATACTCTATTGTCTGATCATAGCCGTCTAAGAGTCCTGCCCGAGCAGGAGGATCATCCAATCCATACCTAGGTAGAGGAAGCTGATCTGCCGTATGCACTTCAGACTGACACAATCGACAGCTTGAGGAATAAATGTGCTTTAATACTTTTCGAGTTTTGCAAGAATAATAATCGTGAACATGAGACCATGGACGGACCCAGGATTTTGAAATGGGTGTTGAACTAATTTTTTCGAAATTCTTACATAACTTGTTTCTATTATAAGTACTAAAATTTGCACCATATAGTATTTTGGGATTAAACTCAAGTTTCACTATAAAGAAATAAAGTAGCAAAAAATATTATTGAGGGTTGCACGTATTGAAAAACGACACTTTTTGAGAGTAGATTACACTTCGTGACTAAAAATTGGGTGTGGCCCGTGCCATACCCGGCTCCCAAGTGGGTCCGTCCCTGCATGAGACCTTCGCCGACATCAAATAAAATAGGAATAAACTAATAATCGTGAACTATCAATCTTGTAAATAGGGTTGATCGTTCATAGAATATAGAGTATTATGTTTTCTAAGGGTATGATGCAATAACATGAATAAGCTTAATTAAACAATGCCTGCAAAGGTGGTTCTTTCATGATTCTATGAACGGATATTTCTAATTCCTTAAGAATGTGTATAATATCATACTTTATACGGGTAAAGGTATATACACAAGTTATCATGTTAGATTTTATAGACTCGTTTTTACTTGTGTATACATAGTTGCGTTTCTTGATCAATCAACATATTAATATTAGTTAACGAACTATTCCAGTGATTAGTTACGTATAATTTTCTCAAACGATTGGTGAAAGTATACGTAAGCACATACGTAACATAGATGTGAAATTTTGTAGTGACGTCGATCATAGTTTCACCTGATTTAAATATTACATTTGAAATACTTAACCGGCAGGCTATGACATTAGATAAGTTCGTGGAGCCTTTAAGGGAAAAGTTACAATCGACTCGTACATCCACCAAGAAACAAAGCAAAAGCCATACAAAATCATATGCGAATGTAAGCCATGATATATCCATTGGCTGGTATTTGATACATCAAGCTTTGTGTATGGACTACCTTTTACTTATGTGTGCATTTGAAAGAAACATATTTTACTTTCAAAACATTACAATATATAGTTATGTTACTTTTGTTTGGTTTTATTGAAATAAATCAAAATGAGTGGTAAAAAAAACTAAAGAAAATACAAATTGGTATAGGTGTGTTTATGGGTTGACACAAACTTGGGGCTTTATAACTACAGTAATTTGATATGGCTTGATACGGATTAAAAACCAGTGTTGTTTCAAAAGGTTAAAAGATGGTTTGTAACCTGTTGGTGGCCAATTTTGTAAAAAGGGTTGTAATTATCGTCATAAAAGTGTGAGTGTGAGAAGTCACAAATTACTTGCGCAAACAAAGTTGAAGTGGTCACGTCAAACTCTAAAAAAGAAGGCATTTCTGATTTATGTGACGACAAATTTAAATTTCGTAAACTAATCATAAATTTTTTGCAAAGTGGGTTAAAAGAAAAGGGAAAGATGGGTTGGTGATCTTTTTCAATACAGGAGAAAGTAAATGGTATCCCAACTTAAAACAGGTCCCCTAAACTTTGTGTTGTAAGGCCCAACTGCGTTCTTTAGGGTGCGTTTGGTTCGCAAGTGGGATTGAAATTGGATTTGGTTTGGGAAATGTTTGAAAGATTTGGGGAAAAAATATGAGAGAGAAAATTAAAAGAGAGAAAATATATTTTATTTGATATAATAATTAAATGACATTTAAATACTCGTATAATACTTTAATAAAAAAAAAGAAAATGTTGTGAGAGATTTATAGTAGGTCCCACGGGTTTTGTATAAAACCAACCTTATTAGTGTGGAATGAAAAAATGGTGGGTCCCACGGGTTTGAAAGGATTACTTGATTAACCAAACATCATTTATTGTGTGTTATACCCGAATCCAAATCCGACACCCCCAACAAAACGGCCCCTTATTAAGCAGATGTATATCCTTGAATGGTCATAACCTTATTTTTGTAGACCGATAAACTTATTTGTTTGAGCTTATGAGTTTATAAGCTTAAATAGAAAAACTCATAAAAAAAAAAAAAAAAAAAAAAAAAAAGAAAAAAAAAAGTTTATGAGCTTATCAAAATTCTAATATGAGTCTTACAAATAAGCTTTGCACAAACACCTCCTAAGACACGATCTATCATCTATATAAAGACGGATAACTATAAGGCTTCTCATAGTGGCAACTCATATTGCATCATCTTTCTGGCTGCCACCTCAGCATTCTCTCTCTTCAACCCATATTCACATCTCTCATCACAGTGGCAACCCATATTGCATCATTTTTTTTTCTTTAAAAAAATTTTTTTTTTAACACAAACACAAATTTTATTAATAAAACGTAAATATTACATAAACGATACGATACGAAATAAAAACCATTACAACTAAATAAAAAACTTAAACAACTAAAAATTAAACACGCGAACACTTATTTAAAAACTAATAATTTAGGTTGTGGCGTTCCTTGATTTCCACTTTATTCGCAAAAGTTTCTCTCGTTGTCGTTCGGGCAAATTTGGGTCGATAGCCGAGTTGTAGAAAATCAATTCTTGATCCCATTTGGTATTTCTCAAGAGTTCCTTTTGTTCCTCCTGGCATTGCAAGAGCTTTTGTTGATATTCCAATTTTTTTTCTTTGATCGCTAGCTCTCGTTCTTTGATTTGTCTCCACGACTCATCACACTCTTTACCTTTTTCCTTCTTTGACGGTCTTGATTTCCACAAATCCGCTATTAGTCCACTCATGAATGATTTTGATGTTTCATGAGAGGAGGAGGTGGATGATTTCCTCCTTGCTTTGTCACGACCTTGTGGTCGTGATTCTCTAGTATCATCCTCCGTTTCTTCCTCATCATCATCCAAGTCTTGAAAATTCGAGGGGCCTTGTGTTGACCCTGACGTAGTTGTTAAACCCTTCACTTTCTTTCGACAACCCGATTGGAAAAGGGGTATCTCTTCCTTCCAAGAATCATGCCCCCTCAAAACTTTCCAACACTCCACCATAGTGAAATCTTGACCGTAACGTGCACGATACTCCAAAAGAGCTTTGGACAAATTGTAACACCCCCAAAATTTGGTACAGCGGAAGACTCAACAAGCTTTCAGGGTGCTACGGGGATTGGTATCCATTCAAAGTCATGAAAGAACGAGATAAAGTAAACATAATAAAAATACAACCACGCGGGGTTTTAAAGTTTACATTTATCCAAAATCATCCAAAGTCAGGCCCAAAAGAAATAAATATAGGTCCACAATAGTTATCAGAGTTTTAGAAATATAGATCCATAACCGGTACCATTGCCAAGCCTCCAATCCCAAGCATCCATAGAGCATCACTTAATTACCTGAGAAAACGTGCTAAAAGTCAGCTTTCGCTGGTGAGATCATAGGTTTAAACTCATAATTCAATATAGTGGACATATACGCAAAACGCTTGCTAGCTAGACTAGGCCTCGATCATCCAACCAAAATAATCCAACCAAAATCAAATCATCCCTATAGTTGCATGCTATAGTTCAAACCAATCTAATCATTAGCTTACCTAGCTCAAGTCTAGGCCTCGCTCTATAATCAATCCAATAGCTTACCTAGTTCAGGACTAGGCCTCGCTCAACAACCAACCAATAGCTTACCTAGTTCGGGACTAGGCCTCGCTCAATAACCAAATCAATAGCTTACCTAGCTCATGTCTAGGCCTCGCTCAATAACCAAATCAATGGCTTACCTAGCTCATGTCTAGGCCTCGCTCAATAACCAAATCAATAGCTTACCTAGTTCGGGACTAGACCTCGCTTAATCCTACCTAGTTCTATAAGCATAGCAAGTTTTAAAATAAACGAAGCGATAATAGTCCACATAAAATAATTTGCACGTTTCTCACCCTCAAGTATTGAAAACAAAGTTCAAGAGTAAAAGTGGGGCT
Source organism: Artemisia argyi (assembly GCA_030686995.1). NCBI lineage: Eukaryota > Viridiplantae > Streptophyta > Magnoliopsida > Asterales > Asteraceae > Artemisia > Artemisia argyi. Next base: position 13,774 of record JARVZY010010199.1, on the reverse strand, counting down.
ATGACTTACCTCAAGTCCAGAAATCCTCAAAAGAAATCGATAGAAGAAAGACGTAAGCAAACTCAAGCAACTCACGTAACGGCGACTACAGACTCGGCATTTCCTAACAACATCAAACTTGTTCAGAAATCTTTTCCTCAAAATCAAATATTCCCATTCCCGAACGTATTCCATTTTACTTTCCAAAAAATATCCATTTCTCGAATTAACTTCATATTAATTTGAAATTCGACGTTTGGTATCCATATGGGCGAAGGGTCGACACAACTCAAACCAAAAAGCCACAACAAGCAAGATAATAAACCAACTATAGGTCTAATGTTAGCCCAACATATTATTTAAATAATTATCGAAGCTTATCATATCCATCGATTTGATAATCTCCCATATTTATTTACGTAATTTATCGTTCCAAAATTATACCCAACCTAAAGCACATTGCACAAAGAATTCTATTTGGTATATATCGTAGTCCTATAAATTCCCTATATATATCGTTGAATCGGCCAATTTCCACGAGATATATAGTAATTTATTACCCTAAAACATATACCACAACCTACGGGCGTCGTGGGATACGATGCCCATTAATATACCCATTTTATATCGTCAATTAACTCGATCTAATCCGTCGATTAAATAACTCACTTGATATATAAAATATTTATATTAATCGTCATATATCCGTGACAACACAAAAGTCACAATATAAATCCCACTTGGACTTTAAAGAACCACAACCCGTATAACTCGATAAATTTTCAAATTTATAAAAATCACGTTTTTAATTATTATTCACCCGACTTATTATTTATAACAATATTCCGACATTTATTACACTATTTGCATAGTATAATAATTATCGTTATATTATTATACGTTTACTCGTGATCGTCTTATTATTAATATACGCATATATATATATATATATATATATATATATATATATATATATATATATATATATATATATATATATATATATACGTTTAACACGTCTATATACGTATGTAAACGATTATATTATCAATAATATTATTACGAGTATTATTTTTAATATTTGACTTTTAAATATTTATCGAGTCATAGAATTTGGTCACATGTCCGAGTCATGACTCTCGGCTCATAGTCCAAGTCCAAATATAAGAATCAAGTCACAATAATAAATGAACTCCGTCCAAATCAATCCCATAACCACGTGCTACAACATGCGGGTCCGACTACGGCACCCAACTAACCTATCTCCGTCATCTAATCGACCGTCTCACAATCGGTCCCCAATTCCACATTCGACAACACATCTCCATATCAAAACACAAGTAACCCAAGTCCAAAAGCTTCGGTCCAAAGTATGCCTCAACAAAAAAAAAAAAATAATAACACAATATCAATCACAACAATATATATCATATATACGGGTCGACTTACCAAGTCAAACCCGGGTCACCAATGAGACCACAAAATACAAGAAATAACCTCACCCGAGACCTTTTGGTCTCGGCTAGCTCCAATGAGCCACTCGACCCAAAACAGCCCACGGGGGGGGGGGGGGGGGGGGTCAGCCGAGAATCAAAACAACAACAACAACAAAACAAGAATCACAATCCGACCAAAACACCAAATACCAATAACCAAACATAATAATCGGACCAACAAAACATCCAAGACTCCCAAACGAGTCAAGGGTAGGTCACATCGAGACTTAAGGTCTCGGTCGAGCTCCAAACGAGCCGTCACAAAACCAAACGCGACCCAAGAGTCACGCAACGAGTACCAAACTCGCGTCACACCCAAACCCAAGATACCAAACGGATCATTATTATCAAAACTTCATTTCCCCATTATTATTTTACAAAACCCATCAAGAACATAACGAGATACCCACGATTTGGGTACACATCGGGGCGCACGAAAACAAGTCGTGGCCACTCACCTCCAAACAAGCTCCAAAAATCCGATTTCTTCAAAAACCCAAGAGAAAAGATGATGTATGTGGTGATAACATGGTGATTTTGATTCGTATGAGGTGTTAGGGTGGTCCAAATCGCGCGTGGTTAGTACCAAAAGATAGATCGTGAAAAGATGGTTAAGATTATGGTGTTATTTTTGATGTTGGAGTGGCGGTGGTGGTGCTATTGGTGGTGATAAGGGGCGGCGATGGTTGAGTTTCAAGGAAGAGAGAGAGAGTTGGAAAGTTGGTGAAGGTGTTGTGTGAGGGTTGAGACCACAGGGACGATTTTAAGTAATTTACTCTTAATATAAAAAAAATAATAATAAAAAAAAAAAAAAAAAAAAAAAAAAAAAAACTTTGATAATAATAATAATAATAGTGGTAAGAGGTGTAAAGGTTTAAGTAGTCCGGTGTCAATACACGGACCAAACCCGAAATCTTAAATAACCAAATGACTTTCTCAAACCGAACCCGTTCCAAAAATAATGAAATCCGATCCAATAATAAAATATAATTACAATTGTTAGGTTAACCTAGTGCTGGAGTCAATGTAGTGCCAAAATAACGATCTCAAAATAAATCATCACGACTGAATCAAACCAAACCATAAATAAATAATCGAATCCCATAAATATCGTACGATTAAAAAATCACGTACCAACATTCGTAAAATATCTCGTCACAATAAACTTTTCAAATATTCCAAAATTATAATTTTAATGTAATGCGGGTTTTAAAAACGGCTCCTTATTTTGCCAGTTGTCACATCCTCCCAGCCTCAGAAGAAACCCGTCCCGGGTTTCTCTCGGAACAACCCATCTACGAAGTAAAAAGCTTCGGATATCTCTTTCGAAACTCATCCTCACGTTCCCACGTGAATTCCGGTCCATGCCGCGAATTCCAACGAACTTTGATGAGCGGAATACGACTTCTCTTAAGTCGTTTAATCTCTCTATCCAGTATCTCAATCGGCTCTTCCACAAAATTCAAACTTTCATCCACACGAATATCCTTGATAGGTATAACTGGCATTTCCTCCGAAAGACATTTCTTCAGATTGCTAACATGAAACACATCATGAACTTTATTCAATTCCATTGGCAATTCCAATCGATAAGCTACGGGCCCAATTCTTTCCAAGATAAGAAATGATCCAATGTAGCGGGGATTTAGTTTCCCACGTTTCTCAAAATGTATCACACCCTTCCAAGGCGAGACTTTCAACATCACTTTGTCTCCAACCTGGAATTCTAGGGGTTTACGCCTCTGATCGGCGTAGCTTTTCTGCCTATCTCTAGCTGCTTGCAGTCGATCTCGAATTTGCATTACCTTCTCAGTGGTTTCCAAAATAAGCTCAGGGCCTGTGAGTTGGCTATCTCCAACTTCTGCCCAACCAATAGGCGAACGACATTTACGACCATACAAAGCTTCAAATGGTGCAGCCTTAAGACTTATGTGGTAGCTATTGTTGTAGGAGAACTCCGCAAGGGGTAGATATTTCTCCCAGCCTTTACCAAAGTCTATGATGCATGCACGAAGCATATCCTCCAAAGTCTGAATAGTTCTCTCACTTTGACCATCGGTTTGGGGGTGATATGCAGTACTCATATCAAGTCTTGTCCCCAAAGCGGTTTGAAGTGATCGCCACAATGCTGACGTGAAGTGGCTGTCGCGATCAGAAATAATCGATATCGGAACTCCATGACGAGAAACAATCTCCTTCACATACAACCTCGCAAGTTTATCCACACTATCATCTTCACTAATTGCTAGGAAATGAGCAGACTTAGTCAATCGATCCACAATTACCCATATAGCGTCGCAACCGCTAGCTGTCTTTGGTAATTTGGTAATAAAGTCTATCGTAATACGCTCCCACTTCCAAACTGGGAGTTCTGGCTGCGTCAATAATCCTGATGGTCTTTGATGTTCGGCTTTAACCTTAGAGCAAGTCAAACACTTACTAACATACAGTGCTATATCTGCCTTCATATTTGGCCACCAATATAACTTTTTCAAATCCTGGTACATCTTGTCAGACCCAGGATGAATAGAGTATCTTGACTTATGCGACTCATGCATAATCAACTCTCGAATTCCTCTATACAATGGTACCCAACTTCGCTCTCCAAAACATAATACTCCATCAGAACGCTTAACAAATCCCTTCTCATTTTCTGCCATCCCAAATATGTTTTCAGCAGCTCGATTCTCTGCTTTTAATGCTTCCGTTTGAGCTTCTAATATTTGAGACGGTAATGGCGATACGATAGTCATTCCTAATGACCTAACTCGCAATGGTGGAATTCTCTCCTTTCGACTAAGAGCATCAGCAACGACGTTTGCTTTACCAGGATGGTAGCGAATCTCACAATCATAATTGCTTAGCAGCTCAATCCAACGTCGCTGTCTCATGTTAAGCTCTTTTTGGTTCAAAATGTGTTGCAGACTTTTGTGGTCAGTAAACACTACACACTTGGTTCCATACAAGTAATGTCTCCATACCCTCAAAGCAAAAACCACAGCACCTAACTCCAAATCATGGGTGGTGTAGTTCTTCTCGTGCTTCTTGAGCTGTCGGGAAGCATAAGCTATCACTTTCCCTCGTTGCATTAACACAGCTCCTAAACCTTTATGAGAAGCGTCACAATAGACGACAAAGTCTTCGTTACCTTCCGGCAACGCCAAGATAGGAGCACTACACAACATTTCCTTAAGTAACTGAAATGCTTCCTCTTCCTTATCTCCCCATTCATACTTAACGCTCTTGTGAGTCAATTTGGTCAACGGTTTTGCTATCTTCGAAAATCCCTCAATGAATCTCCGGTAATAACCGGATAATCCCAGAAATTGACGAACTTCTGTTGGGGTCGTAGGTGCAGCCCAATCTTTAATCTCCTCAATCTTAGCAGGGTCTACATGAACTCCTTGTCTATCAATCACATGACCTAGAAATTGTACTGTCGGAATCCAAAATTCACATTTAGAAAACTTGGCATACAGTTTCTCCTTCCTGAGCAATTCTAAGATGAGTCTTAAATGCTCCTCATGCTCTTTTTCACTCTTCGAATAAATCAGAATGTCATCGATGAACACAATCACAAACTTATCTAAGTAAGGCTTACACACCCGATTCATGAGGTCCATGAATACCGCCGGTGCGTTTGTCAACCCAAACGGCATCACCTGAAACTCGTAATGCCCGTAACGGGTTCTGAAAGCCGTCTTCGGAATATCTTCCTCGCGAACTCGAAGCTGATGATATCCCGATCTCAAATCGATCTTCGAATACACACTCGATCCTTGAAGCTGATCGAACAAATCGTCGATCCTCGGTAACGGGTATCTATTCTTCACCGTTAACTTGTTCAACTCTCGGTAATCAATACACATACGAAACGATCCATCCTTCTTCTTCACAAATAAGACCGGGGCTCCCCAAGGCGAAGAACTTGGTCTTATGAATCCTTTTTCGGCTAACTCCGCTAATTGTTTCGACAACTCTTCCAATTCAGTAGGTGCAAGACGATAAGGCGCTCGTGCTACAGGTGCAGCACCAGGTATCAACTCAATCTGAAATTCCACTTGTCTAGTAGGCGGAATTCCCGGCAAATCATCGGGAAACACATCCGAAAAATCACGAACTATAGGTACATCTCCAATGCACCTTTCCTTTTTCTCTTTCCCTCCTTTCTCAGAAATTTGAGCTAAGAAAAGGCAACTTCCTTTTTCCATTAGCTTAGGCAACTTAGTGCAGGATATGATCGCTAATCTAGATGGGCCTCTCAAATCCTTTCTATCTCCTGGTATGTTCAGATTCTCCTTGCCGTAAGGCACACGCACGATCTTCTCATCGCAAATTATATGAGCACGATACTTCGACAACCAATCCATCCCAATAATAACATCAAAACTTCCTAATGTGACTGGTAGAAGATCTATGTTGAAAGGACGATTCAGAAAGTTTAACGTGCAGCCGCGAATGATAGTCCTAATCCTCTCTATATTCCCGTTAGCTAACTCTACATCATAACCAATTCCTAAGGCCATCGGGGGTTTCTCAAGCAAGGGTGCAAACTTAGTGGACACAAAACTCTTATCGGCACCAGTATCAAATAGTATGGAAGCATAACGATTATTGAGAAGGAACGTACCAGTAACGACGTTCGGATCTTCTCCTCTCTCGTTCCCAAGTGCATACACTCTCCCATGAGCAGCTCCAGCTTCCACACGTTGGTCCCCATTATCTTGTCGTCCACGATTTCCTCCAGCTCCACGGTTTCCATTATTGTACCCATTACCACCCGATCCTTGATTTCCTCGGTTCCACGATTCCCTACACTCATTCCGATAATGTCCTTTCTTTCCACATCCATAGCAAGTAACATTTGCCTTGCTCATAGTTTCAGGAGTAGCTTTAACCATAGCAAGTGGTCGAGCTCTACAATCCTTAGCTATGTGTCCCATCCTAGAGCAATTCTTGCACATCACAGTACATCGACCAGAATGATGTTTATAACATTGATTACACTTGGGTGCATCTCCATTGTAGTTCTTCTTGTCTCCATCTCCCATAGCATAAGTTCTAGTAGTTGTGTGTCGCTTGTTTCGACGGTCATTACCCTTAGAGTGATCATCCTTCTTCCTCTTTCCATTCTTGTCTTTCTCAGCTTCTTCCAATGCCAAAGAGTCCATCAATTGTTGAGCGATAGTGATAGCCTCATGAATGTTTGCAGGCTTAGCAGAAATCACATCGTTCCTTGTAGCTACCGGCAACCCATCGGTATACCTCTCAATCCTTTGAGTCTCAGTCCTAACCATATCGGGACAAAGTAAGGCTAACTCTCGATAACGGCGATTGTAAGTTGCCATATCGGTACCTTTCACCTTATGGTTCCAGAACTCAATCTCCAGCTTCTTAATCTCATTCCTTGGGCAGTAAGTCTGAATCAGCAAGGACTTAAATTACTCCCAAGTCATCGCGTAAGCCACATCACTCCCAACCGAGTTACGGTAATTGTTCCACCAAGTTAAAGCTTCATCCTTGAAAGTAAATGAAGCAAACTTTACCTTCGCATTCTCCGCACAACCAATGACATTAAACACTGACTCAGTCTTCTCAATCCACCTAACCAAGTAAACCACTCCTTCAGTTCCACCAAACTCAATAGGTCCACAAATCTTAAACTCCTTGTAGTGACATCCGTTAGCACGAACAGGTGGAAATGTTCCAGCAGAATTGTTGGAATGATTTAACTCAGCTAGTAGCTCAGCAACTCGTTGCTCCACAAGTTGATTGATCATTGCTTGATCCACAGTAGGTGCATTAAGTGGAACATGATCATTGTCTCCCTGAACCTCAACATTTTGATTCCTGTTGTTGCGGTTAGTAGTGTCCAGGTTATCAGGAGTAGGGGTCTCAACATTTCGAGTAGGACGGCGTCCTCGACGACCAGGGGTAGTCGTTGCAGGTCCGGTTCTGGTAGCTCTAACAGGGTTTCTTCGTGGGGCCATTGATATCAAAATAGGATAGCTAGCTTTTCTAATCGAATACTCCTCGTTTACGAAAGCAACAAGATAATATAGCTCAAACATCTAGCCACGCTGCTGGCGGAGGCTCCTCAACTCCTGCCTCAAGCCATCAAGATCTCTCCATAATGATCCTAACTCCACACTATGGGTGTCTCTGTCTCTCTTGAGGTCAGCCACCTCCTTCTCCAGCTCGACATTCCTTTGCCATAGCTTGTGGTCGGCCTCTCGAGCTGTAACAAAACCTCGCTGTAAACTCTCGATATGCTCGTGAACCTCCATCAAAACTCTCCTCATCTCAGCAGTCCTGCCCACAACCACAGTCATATCAACTCTCAGATCCGCTATGAACTCTCCAATAACCCTCTCAAGTTGATCAGATATACGTGCAACTCTCTCACCAAGACCAGTAATCTGAGCCCACAACCTACCAATCTCACCTAACTCTGCATGCTCAGCAGAAACCTCAGAAGGTGCATCCGACTCAACGGGACTACCAGGTGGCAACTCAAACAAAAATGGATGATCAGGTGAATCAGGCTCAATCGGATGTATAGGTGAATCAGGCTCCTCAGCCTGAGTTGGCGGCACTAACAAATCATTATCATCAGGCATCTCCTCTTCCTGAGAGTCATCCTCCTCCTCAGGGTCATCATCATCACCCTGCTCAGCCTCCTGAGGGTCATCAGCCTCATCCTCACCCTCGTACTCCTCCTCCTCCTCATCGGAAGAGTACATCATCAATCGTCGTCTCCTAACAGGTGAACCATGTGGTGAAGAGGTAGGTGATCTAGGACGACGACGCAGTGATGCAGGTGGCGCCTCAGACAGAAGAGAGTGAGCATCCAACTGTAAAGGTGGTGAAGTAGGGCGTACCGACATACGTGCCGTAGCTCGGTGGGCAAAACGTGGAGCCACACGAGCCAAAGCCTGATGAAGAGTAAGCTGCCTCGATGTACCAGGGAGCCCTAGAGAAGATGAGGGTCCCTGCGTAGATGCAGCAGGTGGTGCTGAAGTAGAACCTGTCGGTGTCACGGTAGTTGCATGCATGGCAACCTGGTAAGGGTCATCAGGAACCATGGTGAACTGTGCTGGCAATACCGGTGTAGTAAGAATATCCTCAACAACATCGGGCGTACGGGAGGCCATAGTCTGTGACAACGGCGTAGGGTAGGTGTAAGTGTTTCAAAACAACTAAACCGCGAACTCAAAATACTGTATCCAAAAATCATCATATAATTCCAAATCATATATAATCAAGAAAGATTTAAAATACCGCATTACTAAAACCATTCGCAAAACAATTAAGCCATATAATTCCTCAAAAATGCATATAATTCCTCAAAACGCCATCATATCACTAAATCAATAAACCTCAAAACCTCAAATCATCTCAAGAAATCCCAAATCTATAATCATCTCAATAATCTCATAATACCTCAATAATAAACAATGATGCTTCGGCTTGGCGGGCTGGCGGGCAATGGTCGAGGATCGTTTTCTATAAAAATCGGTTATAGTTTAGGTGTCTATTTACCTAGTTCTCTATAACCTTGGCTCTGATACCAATCTGTAACACCCCCAAAATTTGGTACAGCGGAAGACTCAACAAGCTTTCGGGGTGCTACGGGGATTGGTATCCATTCAAAGTCATGAAAGAACGAGATAAAGTAAACATAATAAAAATACAACCACGCGGGGTTTTAAAGTTTACATTTATCCCAAAATCATCCAAAGTCAGGCCCAAAAGAAATAAATATAGGTCCACAATAGTTATCAGAGTTTTAGAAATATAGATCCATAACCGGTACCATTGCCAAGCCTCCAATCCCAAGCATCCATAGAGCATCACTTAATTACCTGAGAAAACGTGCTAAAAGTCAGCTTTCGCTGGTGAGATCATATGTTTAAACTCATAATTCAATATAGTGGACATATACGTAAAACGCTTGCTAGCTAGACTAGGCCTCGATCATCCAACCAAAATAATCCAACCAAAATCAAATCATCCCTATAGGTGCACGCTATAGCTCAAACCAATCTAATCATTAGCTTACCTAGCTCAAGTCTAAGCCTCGCTCTATAATCAATCCAATAGCTTACCTAGTTCGGGACTAGGCCTCGCTCAACAACCAACCAATAGCTTACCTAGTTCGGGACTAGGCCTCGCTCAATAACCAAATCAATAGCTTACCTAGCTCATGTCTAGGCCTCGCTCAATAACCAAATCAATGGCTTACCTAGCTCATGTCTAGGCCTCGCTCAATAACCAAATCAATAGCTTACCTAGTTCGGGACTAGGCCTCGCTTAATCCTACCTAGTTCTATAAGCATAGCAAGTTTTAAAATAAACGAAGCGATAATAGTCCACATAAAATAATTTGCACGTTTCTCACCCCAAGTATTGAAAACAAAGTTCAAGAGTAAAAGTGGGGCTATGACTCACCTCAAGTCCAGAAATCCTCAAAAGAAATCGATAGAAGAAAGACGTAAGCAAACTCAAGCAACTCACGTAACGGCGACTACAGACTCGGCACTTCCTAACAACATCAAACTCGTTCAGAAATCTTTTCCTCAAAATCAAATATTCCCATTCCCGAACGTATTCCATTTTACTTTCCAAAAAATATCCATTTCTCTAATTAACTTCATATTAATTTGAAATTCGACGTTTGGTATCCATATGGGCGAAGGGTCGACACAACTCAAACCAAAAAGCCACAACAAGCAAGATAATAAACCAACTATAGGTCTAATGTTAGCCCAACATATTATTTAAATAATTATCGAAGCTTATCATATCCGTCGATTTGATAATCTCCCATATTTATTTACGTAATATATCGTTCCAAAATTATACCCAACTTAAAGCACATTGCACAAAGAATTCTATTTGGTATATATCGTAGTCCTATAAATTCCCTATATATATCGTTGAATCGGCCAATTTCCACGAGATATATAATAATTTATTACCCTAAAACATATACCACAACCTACGAGCGTCGTGGGATACGATGCCCATTAATATACCCATTTTATATCGTCAATTAACTCGATCTAATCCGTCGATTAAATAACTCACTTGATATATAAAATGTTTATATTAATCGTCATATATCCGTGACAACACAAAAGTCACAATATAAATCCCACTTGGACTTTAAAGAACCACAACCCGTATAACTCGATAAGTTTCCAAATTTATAAAAATCACGTTTTTAATTATTATTCACCCGACTTATTATTTATAGTTATTTATAACAATATTCCGACATTTATTACACTATTTGCATAGTATAATAATTATCGTTATATTATTATACGTTTACTCGTGATCGTCTTATTATTAATATACGCATTTATATATATATATATATATATATATATATATATATATATATATATATATATATATATATACACACGTTTAACACGTCTATATACGTATGTAAACGATTATATTATCAATAATATTATTACGAGTATTATTTTTAATATTTGACTTTTAAATATTTATCGAGTCATAGAATTTGGTCACATGTCCGAGTCATGACTCTCGGCTCATAGTCCAAGTCCAAATATAAGAATCAAGTCACAATAATAAATCAACTCCGTCCAAATCAATCCCATAACCACGTGCTACAACATGCGGGTCCGACTACGACACCCAACTAACCTATCTCCGTCATCTAATCGACCGTCTCACAATCGGTCCCCAATTCCACATTCGACAACACATCTCCATATCAAAACACAAGTAACCCAAGTCCAAAAGCTTCGGTCCAAAGTATGCCTCAACAAAAAAAAAATAATAACACAATATCAACCACAACAATATATACCATATATACGGGTCGACTTACCAAGTCAAACCCGGGTCAACAATGAGACCACAAAATACAAGAAATAACCTCACCCGAGACCTTTTGGTCTCGGCTAGCTCCAATGAGCCACTCGACCCAAAACAGCCCACCGGGGGGGGGGGGTGTCGGCCGAGAATCAAAACAACAACAACAACAAAACAAGAATCACAATCCGACCAAAACACCAAATACCAATAACCAAACATAATAATCGGACCAACAAAACATCCAAGACTCCCAAACGAGTCAAGGGTAGGTCACATCGAGACTTAAGGTCTCGATCGAGCTCCAAACGAGCCGTCACAAAACCAAACGCGACCCAAGTGTCACGCAACGAGTACCAAACTCACGTCACACCCAAACCCAAGATACCAAACGGATCATTATTATCAAAACTTCATTTCCCCATTATTATTTTACAAAACCCATCAAGAACATAACGAGATACCCACGATTTGGGTACACATCGGGGCGCACGAAAACAAGTCGTGGCCACTCACCTCCAAACAAGCTCCAAAAATCCGATTTCTTCAAAAACCCAAGAGAAAAGATGATGTATGTGGTGATAACGTGGTGATTTTGATTCGTATGAGGTGTTAGGGTGGTCCAAATCGCGCGTGGTTAGTACCAAAAGATAGATCGTGAAAAGATGGTTAAGATTATGGTGTTATTTTTGATGTTGGAGTGGCAGTGGTGGTGCTATTGGTGGTGATAAGGGGCGGCGATGGTTGAGTTTCAAAGAAGAGAGAGAGAGTTGGAAAGTTGGTGAAGGTGTTGTGTGAGGGTTGAGACCACAGGGACGATTTTAAGTAATTTACTCTTAATATAAAAAAAATAATAATAATAAAAAAAAAAAAAAAAAAAACTTTGATAATAATAATAATAATAATAGTGGTAAGAGGTGTAAGGGTTTAAGTAGTCCGGTGTCAATACACGGACCAAACCCGAAACCTTAAATAACCAAATGACTTTCTCAAACCGAACCCGTTCCAAAAATAATGAAATCCGATCCAATAATAAAATATAATTACAATTGTTAGGTTAACCTAGTGCCGGAGTCAATGTAGTGCCAAAATAACGATCTCAAAATAAATCATCACGACTGAATCAAACCAAACCATAAATAAATAATCGAATCCCATAAATATCGTACGATTAAAAAATCACGTACCAACATTCGTAAAATATCTCGTCACAATAAACTTTTCAAATATTCCAAAATTATAATTTTAATGTAATGCAGGTTTTAAAAACGGCTCCCGATTTTGCCAGTTGTCACACAAATCGTCAAGGTCATTCTCACCACTTCCATGTGTCCCCTTGACATTAGCAACAATAGCACCAAAATTCGCAAGTTGACAACGAATTCTAGTCTTCCATTTGGAAGTGATCGAATTCATTGTCCGGTCTGAACCAGTTTCTCTCCAAAAGTAGGCTACCACTTTCTCACAAAATTTGTGCCGATTCATAGTGTTTCCTTTTTTTTGCATTTTCAGAAACAAAGATGAAAGCTTTACAAAGAACGACCTCTTCTCTGCTAGACCATGGTTCAATTTTTTTGGCCGGTTCGGGTTCTTTGGCTTTGGCTTTGCCTTTCGCCTATGTAGCATGTCGCGAAGGCTTCTTTTGCTTGACGGGTGATGTCTCTTCGATTTCGTCAGACTCATCGTCATCAACGGGCAAAGAACCGTGGTAGGAACCGTGACCCTAACCTTGCCCCATCGAAACATCTTGACTCGGTTGGTCTTGGCTTGGATAGTGTTGGGTCGAATAGCCATAGTTATGAAAGTCTGCCCAATCATCCAAATTCATATCATGATTAGTAGACCGAGTCGGAGAATGTTCTTGATACGGTTGGGAACAATGCAAGAAATCCATGTTAGGACGATAGGACGCCTCACTTGGTTCTTCGTGATGATTAACACGTTGTGGTGGGACAAAAGGACGATGAACGAAAAATAAGTTTTCTCTTTGATTGACTTGTGGTAATTGTGTTGGATATTCAAAAGATTGTGGACGAAAGCGTATGTTTCTTTGTTGTAGTGGTGTTATGCCGGTTAGTTCGAAGGTGTTTTGCAGAGAGAAATTTATGTCCGGTGCATTTTGGGTTAGTCGGGATCGTCGGTTTTTTTTATTGTGGAGTGGTTTTTTTGACATTGTGTGTTTTTTTATGTGAATTTGGATGAATTGTTTTTTAAATTGTGTGTTTGAAAGTGGGTTTGATGTGGGTATTTATAGGATGAAAAGTGGTAAACATTTTGAAAAAAAAGTTTTTTTTTTTTTTTTTTTTTTTTTTTTTTTTTTTTTTTTTTGACCCCCTAACGGATACATTTTTTAAAAAAGGTAAAAATTTGGTTTGAAATGTGTTGATTCAAAATCGGTTGGAAATCCGAACGATTTGTGCTTTCCTCTTGACCGGCGATCGATT
>JARVZY010001036.1:0-43009 GCA_030686995.1 Artemisia argyi | reverse complement strand
GGAGCTGGCTTGGTTTGCCGTTTATAGCCAGAGCGAGTGTGTACGGTATTTGTTTGGTACCTTTTTAGTCGTTGCGCCTCTTTACTATCCGACCTCTTATCCCTGCTGTGTACGTGCCAGGTAATGGCATGGTCGGTCTTATAGTGTGTTCTTGTTATCTCACAGACGATACTATGTGCTTTGCTATAACCATGTCTTTGCAGGTGGGGGTTATCCCCGTTGCCTCAAGTTCCTGACCGCTTCTTCTCCCCTGCAGTAGGCGCAGGTTATCTTTACCGTTTCTTCCATGGATTCGGGGTTTTCCCTGTGCAGGCACTCTATTACTCATGGGTTTGACACATTTTTCATAAATTTGGCAACTTTTGTGGCCTCTAATATTTCTTTTGCTCTGCTGCTTTCAGCCAAGAATCTTCTTGTGAAATCCTCGATTGATTCTTTTCCTTTCTTCTTGGCACAATGAATTTTCTTATCCTTATCTCTATGCCTCTTCATGCTAAGAAAGGATTCTAAGAACGTGTCTCTTAACTCATGGAAGCTGCTGATCGATTCTTGGGGAAGGTGTTCAAACCATAACCAGGCTGCACCCTTAAGCGTGTGCTTGAACATGTGGCATTGGGTCGCTGTGTCCCAATTGTATACCCCGTGCCGTTGTTTGAAACATTCGGACATGATCCACGGGGTACTCGCTTCTGTCATAAGGCTTTATGTTGTCCGGCATACGGACCTTTTTGGGCAGCGTCGTATTGCGGATATTTTCTGCGAACGGGTCGATCTCCTCTGGCATGTATGGTTGCATCTGATCACTTCCCTTGTCATCTATATTGTCAGCTTCTGCGTCATTATTCGCGTCGCTGCTCTCTTTGGAAGAAATCTCCACATCTTGAGAATATTTGTAGTTGTTCTTACCGCAATGTACACATGCGAATGCGAAGCTTTCTTTCTTGGGGCTCTCTCCCTCCCCCGATTTTAGTTGTTTGCCCTCTGAGCCTTTGCCCTTTAGCATACCTTGGTGCTTTTTATCTTTCTTTCGCTTGGCTGCTTCGTACTGAATCTGACACGGGATCATTTCAGTGTCCGGGCGGATTTCGGTCTCCTCGGACTTTTCTTGCGGTATCGTAGGCGGATGAGCTTCCTCATTCAGGTCAGTAGATGACCGTTGGTCGTAACCGCCATTAGGCCCCCTGAGAGTTGTGCCCAATGCCGATTTTCTTCGACCTTTGAATTTTCTGCCCTTCTCCTTCGTCTTCTGCGAGGCAGATATTATCATGGGAAGGACATTCCCAAGGTGATTGCTCATGGCAAGTATTTTCAAGAACGCATTTATGCACTGGTTCCTGATGAGGCGAAAAATGATCCATTTTTAGGGGGTCATTTAAGCCCGGAATTGAATTTATTTGATCAAATATTGCCCTAAATCGTTCCTTTTGTGATTTTAGGTACTTTGGGAGTGAAATCTAGAAAAGGAAGCAATTCGGACGTTTTTGGAGCATAAAAGTGAAGAAAACGCCAAAGTCTTAATTTTCCATGCTGGGAACAGTAGGTGACGGCGTCAAGAGTAACTCCCTGACGGCGTCAAGAGCAAAATTCCATGACGATCCAGTAAAGATTTGACAGCGTCACGAAGTAGGGCGTCAAGAGTAAAAGTCATGACGGCCTGGAAATGATTATCACTTGACGGCGTCAAATGTAGATCAAGGCAGTCCGAGACGAGTTTTGGCGGCGAGGTGACGGCGTCACAAGTTTAGTCTTGACGTCGTCAGACCCCTTTTCCTATATATAGTTTTCTAATTTTCACATAAAAGAGGAGAGAAGTTTTGGAGAAACCCTAAGTACGAACTTGGTGCTAATTTTACAGGTTTTTCAAGGGTTCCAAACCCTTGATACCTTTCATGTGTAATTGAGATAAGTGTTCTTTTAATTCAATCAATATGTCTATGTGTTGGTTGTCTATATCTTGTTCTTGTCTTAATTCCATCATGCTAGGCTAGATCTATCTTGTGTTTGCTTGGATCTAATGAAACCTAGATGTTAATTATGTGTTGATTACTTGTTTATACTTGTCTTGGATGAATGATTTATATGTTAGGCTTAAGAAAACTGGAAGATCTCCAATTGGTAACATGCTTGAACGTCTTAAGAAACATGCACCGACGCGCACTAGGTCTTTATTGGTTGTATTTAATGCATGAGCCACTGTTTATAATCCCTATGGTTGTGCTGGGCATGGTATAGGAGGAGATAAGAGCTCATAGAATTGGTGAGTTAAGTGTGCCACCCCATGAATGGTATTAAGGAATACAATCCGTCATCCATGCAATTATAACAAGTAATTAACGTGTAAAAGATGTCTAGGGAGTAGTGAAATCTAAGTAAACACATTTTCTCCACTTATTGCTCACAACTTTGTTATAATTTAGTTTATTTTCATTTCTAGTATTTTATTTTGATTGCATCTTTAGTATTGGGTTAGTTGATTAGCAACTAATTCCGCCCAAATCCTTCAAACCCGAGATTTTAATTGCTTTCTAAAAAATATAAAATACAAAAATAATCATCCCTCACCTTTAGAACTAGTATTTAGGTTTTCTAATCCTAGCGACACTATTCTTAAGCTGAACGATCAATCCCCCGGTACTTGTCACTATACTATACTACAACGATCAGGTACACTGCCTGGTGGAGGTTGTAAGCTTCTCAAGATCCCTTGAGAGGTAAAGCCTGGTGCGATTCCCACGCATCAAGTTTTTGGCGCCGTTGCCGAGGAATAGTTATTGTCTTGGTTAGAATTTCTTTTTATTAGGTCTACTTTCTAGATTCCTTTCTAGTAAGATTTTATTTTTATTTATTTTTAGGTTCTCTTTAGTCTATCTATTTCTTTGTGCCTTTGTTCGTAACCACCCGACATCATGGACAACGGGAACATCTTTGAACCTGTCATCCCACCACAACAAAACCCACCATTAGAACCCCTTATGCCCCGAACCTTAGGAGAGTATTCCCGACCTAGCCACCAAGGCTACCGAAACACCATTGAGCTCACCGGAGCCAATGTGACCCCCTTGCGATCCGACACCATCCGGTTGGTGCAAAGCGGATGTGCATTCCATGGACTTCGTTCCGAAGATCCAAACCAACATCTTAAGGACTTCCTCAAAATCGTAGATTCCATAGACCTAGATGTTGAAACTGGAGAGACAACCCGATTACGCCTATTCCAATTCTCTCTACGGGATCAAGCTAGTCAATGGCTTGAGCGTTTACCCGCGGGATCCATCACCACATGGGATGATCTCACCACTCGTTTCCTTGCTCAATTTTTCCCATCGGGGAGAACTACTAAGCTTAGAAATGACATCTTGATGTTCCAACAACGTCAAAATGAATCTCTTTATGAAGCATGGACTCGTTTCAAGGACTTACTCCAAAAAGTCCCTCATCATGGCATAGATCTTTGGCTCCAAGTCCAAATCTTTTATGACCATATCGACATCTCCACGAGGCGAGCCATTGACCAATCGGCCGGTGGTAAGCTACGTGATCTAAGTGCGGAACAATCATGGGAACTCATAGAAGACCTTCCTCTCTATGACAACGAAAGTTGGAATGATCCCCGTGATTTAAACAAAACGGTCAAGGCAATATCTTTGCCTTCGAACAATTCTAGCACTCCCGACCGTAGGATCATGGAACTTGAGGACCAAGTCAAGTTTCTCATGAAATCTTACGAAGGTCCTAAGCCTTCAAGCCAAGTGAACAAAATCACTTCTTCATGCGAATTATGTAGTGGTCCCCACAACACTCGTGATTGTGTGGAACTCCCCGGAACAGCTTTTGCGGACTACGCATCCACGCGTACCGACGAAGCGGGAGATAAGTGGTACACTTTCAAGCCCGAGCCAAACACTTACGGTGATTCATACAACCCCTCGTAGAAAAATCACCCAAACCTTAGGTGGAAACAAAATCAACCCAATTCTTCCAATCCGCCTAATCGTTACCAACCAAACGATCCACCCTCCAACCGTACTTTCAACAACAATCCTTCTAACAACTTTGGTAGCACTAAAAATCTTGAAGGATTGATGTCTAAGTTCATGGCATCTCAAGAGGCTCGCATAGCTAGGTTTAAAACCAAATTCAACCAACAACAAACAGAGATAACCAACAAGATTGACAACTTGTTGAAGGCCCTCAACAACCAAGCATTAGTCACACCTAGGAAGGACACTAGGGACACCAATAACGGAAGCCAAATTAAGGACCCCTCATCATCCAAACATGTCCACTTTGTCAATGTTGTCACCATTAAGCCAATAGATAAGGAGACTGAAGAGAGTGACAAGGATGAAGTTAGAATAGAAGCCGAGACTAAGGATGAGAGTAGGGAAGTTGAGGTAGAGCCTATAGAAGAATACTTTGATAAGTTGCCCACCATGGAAGAACGGGAATACCATAAGGATTTATTCGATAGTCCCGAAAGACTATATATCCTTGGTACCCCCCTAATCAAAATGGGAGACCCCTCTAACATTAACATCCCATGAAATATTGGGTACATGCATATATGGAAAGCTTACATCGACCCTAGATCCCCCGTGAACATCATGACTAGGACTTATTACAATTGGGTGATGAAGAAGCAACTTGATTTTAGGATGATGCCCGATAAGAATCTGATAAGTAATTTTGCAGGAAGAGTGAAGGGACTGCATGTGATTATAGGGAATCGCACCTATGAAATCGATTTTATGATAGTTGAGGACACTCGTCCGGTGATGGATGCTTGCCTAAGCCAAATAATATTTGGAAAACCATTTGTTGAGGCCACTAGGATGAGTTATGATCCGACTTTAGGGATAGTTAGATTCAAGAAAGAAAATGATGAAGTTGCCTATCAAATGCCCTACAAAATTGAGCAATACCGCCTTCTCTCTAATATCGAAAAGGAACACAAACAAGCAGCTTATTATAGGAATGAGGAGGATAGACGTAGAGGAGTAGAGTATGTAAAGAACAGAATGCTTGGTTTCTACAAAGAATGCTTGCAACTAGGTCCGGAGTACAAAATTGGTTTAGAAGACGACCTAGAGAATGGAACCAATGATGAGGTAACGTAGTAACCCCTGACCTTGAGTCTAGCTACAAGACTCGTAAATAAAGAAAAGCGCTTCTTGGGAGGCAACCCATGCTTTGTGTGATTTTATTTTGTTTGTTTGTTATTTTCTTCCGTATGCATGCTTAATTTTTATTGTTGGTAGATCATGTTTCTAAACTAAATAGTGGAAATACTTTACTTTGTTGTTTTGGCCTAGTCTTAACTCCACCTAAAGGTATTTTTGCAAAAGATAAGTGTAAGGGGAAACCCCAAATATGTTTTTAAGAAACAAACCGATCATGATTCTCCACAATATTTAATGAACATGTATATTCATATTTGTTAGAGTCAAATGCTTGTATTGAGTCATAATGAAATTTTGCAGGATTTTCCAGGAAGTAGGACCAAGTTTTTCCAGAAATTTTCCGAAAACTTAACATAAGAATTTCTGCAGGTCACTTCTGACGGCGTCAAGTGTAAAAATCTGGAAATTTTACCAGTTTTGTTTTTCTAACGGAATCTTATGGTTTTTGTGAATTATTAAGTTTTATAATCTCCAGGAGATCTGCAAACTTCATTCCACAAGCATTATATCTTATCTTATTTTCTAGGATTTAGTAACTTATATAGGATGCCGCCGATTTTACGCGAGGTTGTCTTGTCTATTTTATCAGGTTTTACAGGTTATGTATGACAAGAAGATTATTTATATTCTGGAAGGGAAGCTTTGATTGTTCATTTTCTTGGAGGAAGATTTAACCTGGCCACCTTATTATCCATACCGAGCGAATCAGGATAGTATTTGATTTCATTCTTTTTAACTTTTTCACTTTTACATTCTTTACTTGAACATTGGGGACAATGTTCATCTTAAGTGTAAGGGGAGGGTAAAAAGATGATACCTTACATATGCACTTTCGCTTGAGTTTGTTTTGTTTAATAGTAGATGTGTAATAAAACTATGAGAAATACTTGTTAGTGCCATTTTAGCGCCAAATTTAAATTTTTTTACAACATTTAGGAGTGAAACTTTAGCCATAGCAAGCGTCTCATGGATAGGAGATTGTATTACTAGCACATAACCGTATATTCAGAAAAATTTTCCACCAAAAAATGTGAGGTTCGCCTTTAGATTTGATAGGAAAAGCATTTATTATTAGTGCTTATGAGTGTACCGGTAGTATTTAGATTCTAGAACTTGCGTTAGTGATGCATCCCGAGACCGCTAGTGAGACTACATTCGTGTGGTAGGATTTACTACATGATAAGAGGCATTAGGATCACCCTTGTGTTAAACCCGTATTATAATTACTTGACCATTTAAGTCATATTACTTGGCTAGTTAAGTCAACTAATTTTTCCCACACCCTTAGCGTTGTACTCATTTTTAGTACACGAAACCCCTAGTACACCCCTCCGAGCCTATCTTTTCGTTTTTAACTTTAAGCATTTTACTTAAAGGAAGAATTTGTTACACCCCACTTAAATGTACAACCAAATCGCCTTAGCCTTCCGTGTATGCGCTCATCTTTAGTGCATTATTGTTATTTGTTTAAACCCTAAGTTAACTTTCTAATTGATTACATGGTTGCTAAGTCGAGTCATATCCTTGTACATATTGTTTTGGGACGATTGGGACTCATGGGTAAGTACTTATTTTATGGAGTAATGGGGAAGAACATCATTTATTACCCCCATATATACGTTAATCTTAAAAGTGCTCCAAGTGTTTTGATTTTCTTAATTCGAGTCATTAGATTAGTTTAATGTAAAGTATGTAAAAATTCAAGTGTAAGGGTATATGATGAGGCGAAAAATGATCCGTTTTTAGGGGGTCATTTAAGCCCGGAATTGAATTTATTTGATCAAATATTGCCCTAAATCGTTCCTTTTGTGATTTTAGGTACTTTGGGAGTGAAATCTGGAAAAGGAAGCAATTCGGACGTTTTTGGAGCATAAAAGTGAAGAAAACGCCAAAGTCTTAATTTTCCATGCTGGGAACAGTAGGTGACGGCGTCAAGAGCAAAATTCCATGACGATCCAGTAAAGATTTGACGGCGTCACGAAGTAGGGCGTCAAGAGTAAAAGTCATGATGGCCAGGAAATGATTATCACTTGACGGCGTCAAATGTAGATCAAGGCAGTCCGAGAAGAGTTTTGGCGGGGAGGTGACGGCGTCACAAGTTTAGTCTTGACGCCGTCAGACCCCTTTTCCTATATATAGTTTTCTAATTTTCACATAAAATAGGAGAGAAGTTTTGGAGAAACCCTAAGTACGAACTTGGTGCGAATTTTACAGGTTTTTCAAGGGTTCCAAACCCTTGATACCTTTCATGTGTAATTGAGATAAGTGTTCTCTTAATTCAATCAATATGTCTATGTGTTGTTCTTGTCTTAATTCCATCATGCTAGGCTAGATCTATCTTGTGTTTACTTGGATCTAATGAAACCTAGATGTTAATTATGTGTTGATTACTTGTTTATACTTGTCTTGGATGAATGATTTATATGTTAGGCTTAAGAAAACTGGCAGATCTCCAATTGGTAACATGCTTGAACGTCTTAAGAAACATGCACCGACGCGCACTAGGTCTTTATTGGTTGTATTTAATGCATGAGCCACTGTTTATAATCCCTATGGTTGTGTTGGGCATGGTATAGGAGGAGATAAGAGCTCATAGAATTGGGGAGTTAAGTGTGCCACCCCATGAATGGTATTAAGGAATACGATCCGTCATCCATGCAATTATAACAAGTAATTAACGTGTAAAAGATGTCTAGGGAGTAGTGAAATCTAAGTAAACACATTTTCTCCACTTATTGCTCACAACTTTAGTATAATTTAGTTTATTTTCATTTCTAGTATTTTATTTTGATTGCATCTTTAGTATTGGGTTAGTTGATTAGCAACTAATTCCGCCCAAATCCTTCAAACCCGAGATTTTAATTGCTTTCTAAAAAATATAAAATACAAAAATAATCATCCCTCACCTTTAGAACTAGTATTTAGGTTTTCTAATCCTAGCGACACTATTTCTAAGCTGAACGATCAATCCCCCGGTACTTGTCACTATACTATACCACAACGATCAGGTACACTGCCTGGTGGGGGTTGTAAGCTTCTCAATATCCCTTGAGAGGTAAAGCCTGGTGCGATTCCCACGCATCAGTTCCCACAGATTGCGCCAACATGTTAGTGCAAAAAATGTGAGTAGGTTAAGATTGGGTTTAGTCAGGTGCGGGTCGTCCTTGATGGGTCATCCGTTGTATAGTTTATGCACTAATCCAAGTAGAGGATGACATATCCTGCACAAATAAAGGTGAGCCGTTAGCCTTACTGTGGGGACAGACCCCACGATTAAGCTCCGACATGAGAGTAAGTACTCATGTTGTCAGAGAAATATATGTGTGTTGTGATGAGTGAGAATGTCATATCTCGAAAGTGTGAATTGAGGTTTCCTTTTCTAGGCAGCGGAAATATTAGGGTTCCTGATATTTTGCATATTGTTGTAGGCGCCGAAGTGGGACCCTTGTCGGACAAGGATCCGCAGCTTAATCGATGTTTGTGGACGTAGGTGGATTTCCGGACCGGGGTCCGGTCCGTGAGCGTGCTTCGGGAGTGTTAGGAATACATTTATTCATATGAAGACTCGGTCACCCCGTATGTAGATTAGCATATTGTAGCTCGTAGTATTTATCATATTAGTTAGAACGTAGTTTAGTATTAGTTAGTATTTGTGGAGTCGGGTCGGGTCTTTACCCACTGTCAGCTCGCTCCACAGCCCGTTTCAGGGGGCGTTTGTTTGTAAGTATAAATACCCCTTCCCTAGCTTGGAAGGGGTTGGACCTTTCATTGCAATCTAACATACTACTAGATTTCTCTCAAGGTTCCACTCCTTTCTCTCTCTAATTTCTCTCTAGAAAACAATACATAAAATCATCCTAAACACAAAACCATCCATGTTCTTACAATAGAGTATATTACAATTGGTATAAGAGCCATGGTTCTATCCTAGGATTGGTGGTATACTCGAATTTATAGCTTGGTTCTTGTGTTCTTTGGTGATTTGAATTGGTTTAGTAGTTTTCTCACTAGTTTGGTTTTGTTAGGCGTTATTCTTGGAGTTTTTCTTGTACTTTCTTGATTAGCTGAGTTATATGTTCTTTGGTTTGTCTTTGGAAAGGTTGAATCATTCATTTGTTAGGTGAAATGTGAAATTCGTGGCAATTTTCTTGCTAGAGAGTTGAAATTTCATTTTAGAGGGTTGACAGATTTTTTACCGAGTTGGGTGTAGGGATTTGGCGGTTTGCTATTTCGGGATATAAGGACAAAATGCTAGAAAGTGACTTGTTTGTCTTATTGTGTAGCGAGTTGATCTTCCAACGAGTTGATAAGATTTAGCGAGTTGATCAAGTGTGTAGCGAGTTAATCAGCTTCAGAGAGTTGACAGAGTTAGAGGTTTGAGCAGGCTAGCGAGTTGATCACTTCAGCGTGTTGGTGTGGTCAGAGAGTTGATACGTTTTAGCGGGTTGATCTCTTCTAGCGTGTTGGTCCACTTGTAGCGAGTTGTATTGTTTATGTGGTGAGTTGTTCCATTTGAGAGAGTTGGCAACTTCAGAGATTTGGTGTGTCTAGCGAGTTGAGGACTTAGCGAGTTAGTGGTCTCAGAGTCTTGCCTTCTTTAGTGAGTTGATCTATTTTGTGACAAGTTGTGGAGTGGTGTTAGTGACTTGGTTTAGTAACGTTAGTGAAACTTGTGCGCTGTTGCGACTTAAGTTGTTACGACCAACTCAACAGTAACATGACGTTGTGAGGATTAAGTTACGACTTGACTTGGTATTTGTTGAGCGGTTGTAATTTGACTTGTTGCGACCAAACACGAATTACACTTGTGTTTAAAACTTGGTTCTAAGACTTACTCACTCACCTCATACATGGCAAGCAATCTATCAAACGATGTTCTAAACTCTACTGGGCTACCACAAATATCTGAAAGCTGTGCCGAATGCTTCAAGCTGCTTTACATCCACATTGAAAGACTGTTTGAAAAATCTGGCTTTTCTGGAGGATATAGACGTGCATTCGTGACACTTTTTGGACATGACATTGAGTCATTCACAGTAACAATGACCCTGTACTTGGATCAACTACAACAACAAATGGACAAAGCAGATTTCTCTGAAAAATGTTGTGCTGCAGCATACGGGGTGATTCTCAAACAATTCCAGGCATTCATTGACTCAAGATTCACAATGGAATATGACTATGACTCTCATATGACGAGTAAACGGTTTGCCGATCATACTGGATTAGATGTGGATGCCTTCAGAGCCACTTTACTTCAGATCATTGGTAATGTTAAGGAGTTTATTAAGGCACGTGCACACCTCCTACTAACAAGAGATGTTGTCGTTGCTGAAAGGACGTGTATTGAATCTTCTGCAGTCCTCTCTACAAATGAGGTGGATGCTTCACACCAACAGGTCACAAGGCAACATCAATCTCCAGATGTTCATGTTTCTAATTACGACATGCATCCTGATCAGGATTTACCCATCTATGATTCAGGTCCATTGGAAGAGACTGATAGTGATGTCATGTCTAATTCAATCTACACGAATCCTATTTGGGAGAATTGTGACTTGGAGGCTACAAAAGGTGATGTGTCAGATCCGTTGGTTTCAAACAAAATCACAAAATCAAAAGAAACGGTTGACATACATATTTTTAAAGAACTGTCTAACAGATTTTCTCAATTGGAAAAGCACTGCATTTATCTTGAAATTGCAATGCAACAAAATGAAGAACAGTTTCTAATTAACCAACCACGCAAGAACTCAGAACTTTCTAAGGTCCGCGAATATTTCATGATTAAAGAGTTAAAAGCTCAAATTGAAACCAAAGATCTGACAATCAACCGCCTTAAGCATCATATTAATGTGATGAGTAATATGTGTAGTAACCTTAAGGTCAAAGCCACACAAGATAACAATATTGACTCTAAAACCTCTACTGAGTTAGTGCACAAGGTAAATGTGATGCATAATGAAAATGAGACCTTGAAAAGACAGAGAAAAACCCTAAATGAATTTATCAAAGAAGAGAGATCTAAAACTGTCCTACACACCAAGTCTTTGATTGCACAAAATGATGAGTTCAAAACTAAGATTCTAATGAAAGACTTCGAGATCACGACATTAAAAAATGAGCTGTTAAAATTGACCAAGAAAGATGTGAACACTAAGTTTGATAAATATTCCATTTTGGGAGCACCTCCGTCCCTGCCACATAGAAAACATAGGTCTACAAGACAACTATCTGCCTGCTGTACGAATCGACCAAAGTCTTCTAAATCAAGGTGTGTCCCCCAAATAGATACTAAGCAGGAATTATCAAAACCAGTCAATTCACGATGTCCTCATAAGGTCGTGCCGTATCTCGAGAACCTCATCCGGAAAGACTGTGTAGTTAAGGTAGGTATCCCAACCGTGGACAGAATTCCATCACTTAAGAGCAATTGTCCCATAAGGCTCAACTCACCATCTACAAGGCAGTCCTCCACCAGACTTGGAAGATCTGATTACATGCTCTCCAATACATGCCTTAAGTGAGTCCCTGCAGGTAGAATCTTTAAGTTGATTGGTCATAGTTGGATACCAATGAGGTCTACTGAAGATACCAAAGTTAACTGTACGACCCTCACTTTACGGGGCTCTAACAACACTAACTCATGTCCAGAAAAGCAAAAGTTTCATGTTAGTGCAGGGTCATCCATCTTAAGTGCAGGACCTCCTGCAAAGAAGCTCAAAGTTTGGCGACCTAAAAAACCACTCCCTACGGTTATAGGGACTCTAGAGAACTGACAATGTTGAATGGTGCATGACGACTCCTGGTAATCTTCCTATCAGGACTCAGACTTCCGTGATGGTGATGTGTATGAACGTCTGTGATCGTTCATCCAGTATCCTTTGTATATACATACATGTACAGTTACATATAGTATTAGCCAAATCTTACATCTTAGTTATCACAACAATTTTTGTTTTGGCAAGTCTCCTGGCATCGATAACATTTATGGTCCTAGAAATGTCATTCAATAATGGCACGGGACTTTAAATGAAGTTCGAATAGAAGTTTAAAACTTGCCAGTATGGCTTGCTATTATCTCTGATAGCAACCCACTCATTCTCTTCTCATTCATGCATATCTCGTGTTAATCAACAGCCTTCATTTTTTTTGGATTCTTAAAAACTCTGGCCATTGATTGAGGGGGAAAGGCTATTCTGATATATGCATCTTTGGTGTATCTTTGCTTTATGGCTTATGAGTAGGATTCAGGAATGATGATTCTGTCAGACTTTTATGTCTAATGTGTGGGATACTTGTTTAATGTGGGATACTTGTTTGTGGAACATGTCAGTCTTTTATGTTTAATGTGTAATGTCTCTTATATGCAAATGTGAAATATCTATTTTTGTAATTAAAGAGAGGGACTGTTTTGGTCATTTTTCAATAGTTTTATAGGGAGTACTAAATAGAGGGACCAATCTGTCATTTTTCAAAAGTACAAATTAGATATATATATATATAGTGTTTGTATAGCGAGTTGATCACTCAAGTTTTTTTTCTAATCAAAACCCCAACTCGCTGCTCCTATCTCTTTGTTTCCCTGTGATCACTCGCTCCATCCCAACAATCCAGGTTTCAATATAACGTTTGCTTTATGATGATCGTTACTTGGTCTAGTTTAATTCCTGTTATACTAGGCTTAGTCATTGTTTGATCTTGTCTAGGTCGCTCCTGTTTATAGATTGTGGATTAGTGTGTAGTGCTTGTTGGTGATTTGATCTTATTGGAGTTTATTCAGGTGTACGGTATGTTGATATCCCACCTTAAGCCTCCTATTATCCTCTCATTTATGTGAATCTTCGACATTAGTGACGCACGTGTGATTTAAGTTTGAATTTGTTGTGTGTGCACTATAATATTCTTATATCTTATGATATATGGTGGGGTTGTAATATTGTGACTGTATTGGGTATCACATGGTTTGTGTTAGTTGGATGATGGTCTGAGGGGGGAGGTTATGGTGTACTCATGATAGTGAGTTGAGTCTATTCTTGATAGCGAGTTGAGTATATTCATAATAGCGAGTTGGATGTAATTCTTGTTAGCGAGTTAGTTATAATGCCTGTTTGCGAATTGGTTGAAAATTGTGTTGGCGAAATGATTAAAATTTTTGTTAGCAAGTTAATTGTAGTTCTTGTTAGCGAAATAATTTGCTAAGGTGGGTCCTTGATTGAGTGTTGATAACATTTGTTATAGCGAGTTGATTAATTCTCTGTTAGCGAGTTGAGTGTTTTATATGCCAGCGAGTTGACACATTTTCTAATATAGCGAGTTGTACTGATAGCGAGTTGACCTCCTATATACCAGCGGGTTGTTAACCTATAGCTAACGGGTTGTCCATGATCATGTTAGCGAGTTGACCTATATATATATATGCTAGCGAGCTGTTATATGTGCTAATATAGCAAGTTGTATTTTATACTGATAGCGAGTTGATGAGGCGAAAAATGATCCGTTTTTAGGGGGTCATTTAAGCCCGAATCCGACTTTATTTGATCAAATGTTGCCCTAAATCGTTCCTTTTGTGATTTTAGGTACTTGGAGAGTGAATTCTGGAAAAGAAGCCATTTTGGACGTTTTTGGAGCATAAAAGTGAAGAAAACGGCAAAGTATCAATTTTCCATGCTGGAAACACTAGGTGACGGCGTCAAGAGTTACACCCTGACGGCGTAAAACATCATGAATAAAATACCGTAGTTGATGACGGCGTCAAAAGTCATCCTGACGGCGTCAAGGTGCCAAGAATAAAATACCGTGGTTGGTGACGGCGTCACACAGGCCGTCATAAGTAGATCAAGGCCGTCCGAGGAAGTATTTGGCGGCGAGGTGACGGCGTCACAATGTTGTCTTGACGCCGTCAGCCCAGTTTTCCTATATATAGTTTTCTAGTTTTTCACAAAAAAGGGAGAAGTTTTGGAGAAACCCTAAAGACGAATTTGGTGCAACTTTCACAGGTTTTTCAAGGGTTCCAAACCCTTGATACCTTGCATTGTAATTGAGATAAGTGTTCTTCTAATTCAATCAATATGTCTATGTGTTGGTTGTCTATATCTTGTCCTTGTCTCAATTCCATTATGCTATGCTAGATCTCTTTTGTGTTTGCTTAGATCTAATGAAACCTAGATATTGATTATGTGTTGATTACTTGTTTATTCTTGTTCTTGGATGAATGATTTTATATGTTAGGCTTAAGAAAACTGGCAGATCTCCAAATGGTAACATGCTTGAACATCTTAAGAAACATGAACCGAGGCGTACTAGGTCTTTATTGGTTGTATTTAATGCATGAGCCACTGTTTACAATCCTTATAGTTGTGCTGGGTCATGGTGTAGGAGGAGATAAGAGCTCATAGAATTGGGGAGTTATGTATGCCACCCCATGAATGGTATTAAGGAATACGATCCGTCATCCATGCAATTATAACAAGTAATTAACGTGTAAAAGATATCTAGGGAGTAATGAAGTCTAAGTAAACACATTTTCTCCAATCACTGCTCACAACCTTAGTATAATTAGTTTATTTTCATTTTTAGTATTTTATTTTGATTGCATCTTAGCTTTAGGTTAGTTGAATAGCAACTAATTCCGCCCACTCTTTCAAAACCCGAGATTTTACTTGCTTTCTAAAAAACATAAAAATACAAAAATAATCATCTCTCATCTTTAGAACTAGTAATTAGGTTTTCTAATCCTAGCGACACTATTGCTAAGCTGAACGATCAATCCCCCGGTACTTGTCACTATACTATACTACAACAATCAGGTACACTGCCTGGTGGGGGTTGTAAGCTTCTCGAGATCCCTCGAGAGGTAAAGCCTGTTGCGATTCCCACGCATCAAGTTTTTGGCGCCGCAGCCTGGGGAATAGTTATTGTCTAGGTTAGGATTTCTTTTTATTAGGTCTACTTGCTAGATTCCTTTCTAGTAAGATTTTTATTTTTATTTTTAGGTCTTCTTTAGTCTATCTCATTTCTTTGTGCCTTTGTTCGTAACTCTTTACCATCCGACATCATGGAAGGTGGTAACATCTTTGAACCCGTCATCCCACCACAACAAAACCCACCACTTGAACCCCTTAGGCCCCGAACCTTAGGAGAGTACTCCCGACCTAACCATCAAGGCTACCGAAACACCATTGAGCTCACCGGAGCCAATGTGACCCCCTTGCGATCCGACACCATCCGGTTGGTGCAAAGCGGATGTACATTCCATGGACTTCGTTCCGAAGATCCAAACCAACATCTTAAGGACTTTCTCAAAATCGTAGATTCCATAGACCTAGGTGTTGAAACTAGAGAGACTACCCGTTTACGCCTATTCCAATTCTCTCTACGGGATCAAGCTAGTCAATGGCTTGAGCGTTTACCCGCGGGATCCATCACCATATGGGATGATCTCACCACTCGTTTCCTTGCTCAATTTTTCCCACCGAGGAGAACTACTAAGCTTAGGAATGACATCTTGATGTTCCAACAACGTCAAAATGAATCTCTTTATGAAGCATGGACTCGTTTCAAGGACTTACTCCAAAAAGTCCCTCATCATGGCATAGATCTTTGGCTCCAAGTCCAAATCTTTTATGACCATATCGACATCTCCACGAGGCGAACCATTGACCAATCGGCCGGTGGCAAGCTACGTGATCTTAGTGCGGAACAATCATGGGAACTCATAGAAGATCTTGCTCTCTATGACAACGAAAGTTGGAATGATCCCCGTGATTTGAACAAAACGGTCAAGGCAATATCTTTGCCTTCGAACAATTCTAGCACTCCCGACCGTAGGATCATGGAACTTGAAGACCAAGTCAAGTTTCTCATGAAATCCTACGATGCTCCTAAGCCTTCAAGCCAAGTGAACAAAATCACTTCTTCATGCGAATTATGTAGTGGTCCCCATGACACTCGTGATTGTGTGGAACTCCCCGGAACAGCTTTTGCGGATTACGCATCCACACGTACCGACGAAGCGGGAGATAAGTGGTACACTTTCAAACCCGAGCCCAACACATACGGTGATTCATACAACCCCTCATGGAAAAATCACCCAAACCTTAGGTGGAAACAAAATCAACCCAATTCTTCCAATCCGCCTAATCGTTATCAACCAAACGGTCCACCATCCAACCGTACTTTCAACAACAATCCTTCTAACAATTATGGTAGTACCAACAATCTTGAAGGATTGATGTCAAAGTTCATGGCATCTCAAGAAGCCCGCATAGCTAGGTTCGAAACCGAATTCAACCAACAACAAACGGAGATGACCAACAAGATTGACAACTTGTTGAAAGCCCTCAACAACCAAACATTAATCACACCTAGGAAGGACACTAGGGACACCAATAGTGGAATCCAAATTAAGGACCCCTCATCATCCAAACATGTCCACTTTGTCAATGTTGTCACCATTAAGCCGATAGATAAGGAGATAGAGGAGAGTGACAAGGATGAAGTTAGAATAGAAGCCGATAGTAAGGATGAGAGTAGCGAAGTTGAGGTTAATAAGGATGAGGAATTAGAGGAGGTAGAACCTATAGAGGAATACTTTGATAAGTTGCCAACCAAGGAAGAACGGGAATACCATAAGGATTTATTCGATACTCCCCAGAAAACATATATCTTTGGCGACCCCCTTATCAAAATGGGAGACCCCTCTAACATTAACATCCCATGCAATATCGGGCACATGCATGTATGGAAAGCTTACATAGATCCTAGATCCCCCGTGAACATCATGACTAGGACTTTTTACAATTGGGTGATGAAGAAGCAACTCAATTTTAGGATGATGCCCGGTAAAAATTGGATAAGTAATTTTGTAGGGAGAGTTAATGGATTACATGTGATTATAGGGAATCTTACCTATGAGATTGATTTTATGATAGTGGAAGACACTCGTCCGGTGATAGATGCTTGCTTAAGTCAAATAATATTTGGGAAACCATTTGTTGAGGCCACTAGGATGAGTTATGATCCAACTTTAGGGATAGTTAGATTCAAGGAAGAGAATGATGAGGTTGCTTATCAAATGCCCTACAAGATTGAGCAATACCGCCTTCTCTCTAATTTCGAAAAGGAACGCAAGCAAGCGGCTTATTATAGGAATGAGGAGGATAGACGTAGAGGAGTAGAGTATGTTAGAAATAGGATGCTTGGTTTCTACAAAGAGTGCTTGCAACTAGGTCCGGAATACAAAACTGGTTTAGAAGACGACCTAGAGAGTGGAACCAATGATGAGATCACGTAGTAGCCCATGACTTTGAGTCTAGCTACAAGACTCGTAAATAAAGAAAAGCGCTTCTTGGGAGGCAACCCATGTTTTGTGTGATTTTTATTTGTTTGATTGTTATTTGCTTCCGTATGCATGTTTTATTTTTATTGTTGGTTGATCATGTTTCTAAAATAAAATGTGGAAATACTTTACTATGTTGTTTGGCCTAGTCTTAACTCCAACCTAAAAGTATTTTTGAAAAAAAATAAGTGTAAGGGGAAACCCCAAATATGTTTTTAAGAAACAAACCGATTATGATTCTCCACAATATTAAATGAACATGTATATTCGTATTTGTTAGAGTCAAATGCTTGTATTGAGTCACAATGAAGTTTTGCAGGATTTTCCAGGAAGTAGGGCCAAGTTTTTCCAGAAATTTTCCGGAAACTTAACATAAGAATTTCTGCAGGTCCATTCTGACGGCGTCAGAGTTTTACTCTTGACGGCGTCAGGAGTCAAAAATCTGGAAATTTTACCAGTTTTGTTTTTCTAACGGAGTCTTATGGTTTTTGTGAACTATTAAGTTTTATAATCTCCAGGAAATCTGCAAACTTCATTCCACAAGCATTATATCTTACTTTGTTTTCTAGGATTTAGGAACTTATATAGGATGCCGCCGATTTTACGCGAGGTTGTCTTGTCTATTTAGTCAGGTTTTACAGGTTATGTTCGACATGGAGATGATTTATATTCTGGAAGAGAAGATTTGATTGTTCGTTTTCTTGGAAGAAGATCTAACCTGGCCAACCTATAATCCATACCGAGCGAATCAGGGGAGTATTTGATTTCATTCTCTTTACTTTTTCACTTTTACATTCTTTACTTGAACATTTGGGACAATGTTCATCTTAAGTGTAAGGGGAGGGTAAAAAGATGATACCTTACATATGCACTTTCGCTTGAGTTTGTTTTGTTTGATAGTAGATGTGTAATAAAACTATGAGAAATACTTGTTAGTGTAATTTTAGCGCCAAATTTAAAATTTTTTACAACATTTAGGAGTGAAACTTTAGCCACAACAAGCGTCTCATGGATAGGAGATTGTATGACTAGCACATAACCGTATATTCAGAAAAATTTTCCACCCAAATATGTGAGGTTCGCCTTTAGATTTGATAGGAAAAGCATTTACTATTAGTGCTTATGAGTGTACCGGTAGCATTTAGATTCTAGAACTTGCGTTAGTGATGCATCCCGAGACCGCTAGTGAGACTACATTCATGTGGTAGGATTTACTACATGATAAGAGGCATTAGGATTACCCTTGTGTTAAACCCATATTACAATTACTTGACCATTTAAGTCATATTACTTGGCTAGTTAAGTCAACTAATTTTTCCCACACCCTTAGCGTTGTACTCATTTTTAGTACACGAAACCCCTAGTACACCCCTCCGAGCCTATCTTTTCGTTTCTAACTTTAAGCATTTTACTTAAAGGAAGAATTTGTTACACCCCACTTAAATGTACACCCAAATCGCCTTAGCCTTCCGTGTATGCGCTCATCTTTAGTGCATTATTGTTATTTGTTTAACCCTAAGTTAACTTTCTAATTGATTACATGGTTGCTAAGTCGAGTCATATCCTTGTACATATTGTTTTGGGACGATTGGGACTCATGGGTAAGTACTTATTTTATGGAGTAATGGGGAAGAACATCACTTATTACCCCCATATGTACGATAATCTTAAAAGTGCTCCAAGTGTTTTGATTTTCTTAATTCGAGTCATTAGATTAGTTGATTGTAAAGTATGTAAAAATTCAAGTGTAAGAGGAATTCTCATCCCCTATGATGTATTATTTTGGATGGTAGGGTAAGAGTGTATGCCAAAAAAAAAAAAAAAAAAAAAAAAAAAAAAAAAAAAAAAAAAAAATCGAAAAATCAAGAAAAAGAAAAAAAAAATAGAAAAAGGAAAAAGAGAAAAAAAAAAACATACGGACTACCATCCCGTTTTTCATTCTATGTTCATTTTATGTTTTTGTTATTTTTCATTTATTAGCTTAAGTCGAGTCTAGTCTTGGCTTAGCAACGCCATATGGTACATGTAATTGACCAAGATTGTTAACTCGCCACCAGTAAAACTTCCTTTATCCAACAAAACCGTGTAATTCATATCCCTATACCTAACGTTACAACCCTTTAAAAGACCTCTTTGATAGTTTATCCTAGGTGCTTACGCCATGTGGTGGAGGTTTGATCCTTTCCCAAGCCTATGGTAATCTATTTTGCTATGACAGGTAGTGAGAGATATCTTCCATTTCCATAATGTTATATTACTTTATTACACCCGAGAGACGTGAGTATCTAAACACTATTTGTGAGGTGCTAGTGTATGACCTCCGTGCTTGTCTATTGGTCTTTAGTGGAACGATTATTTGTTGTAATTACTTTTATATTAGTGTTAAATGACCCCTAACTTGTCTTTTGAGTAGAATAAAAGCGCATTTGCTTGAGGACAAGCAAATCTCAAGTGTAAGGGTATATGATGAGGCGAAAAATGATCCGTTTTTAGGGGGTCATTTAAGCCCGAATCCGACTTTATTTGATCAAATATTGCCCTAAATCGTTCCTTTTGTGATTTTAGGTACTTGGAGAGTGAATTCTGGAAAAGAAGCCATTTTGGACGTTTTTGGAGCATAAAAGTGAAGAAAACGGCAAAATATCAATTTTCAATGCTGGAAACACTAGGTGACGGCGTCAAGAGTTACACCCTGACGGCGTAAAACATCATGAATAAAATACCGTAGTTGATGACGGCGTCAAAAGTCATCCTGACGGCGTCAAGGTGCCAAGAATAAAATACTGTGGTTGGTGACGGCGTCACACAGGCCGTCATAAGTAGATCAAGGCCGTCCGAGGAAGTATTTGGCGGCGAGGTGACGGCGTCACAATGTTGTCTTGACGCCGTCAGCCCAGTTTTCCTATATATAGTTTTCTAGTTTTTCACAAAAAAGGGAGAAGTTTTGGAGAAACCCTAAAGACGAATTTGGTGCAACTTTTACAGGTTTTTCAAGGGTTCCAAACCCTTGATACCTTGCATTGTAATTGAGATAAGTGTTCTTCTAATTCAATCAATATGTCTATGTGTTGGTTGTCTATATCTTGTCCTTGTCTCAATTCCATTATGCTAGGCTAGATCTCCTTTGTGTTTGCTTAGATCTAATGAAACCTAGATATTGATTATGTGTTGATTACTTGTTTATTCTTGTTCTTGGATGAATGATTTTATATGTTAGGCTTAAGAAAACTGGCAGATCTCCAAATGGTAACATGCTTGAACGTCTTAAGAAACATGAACCGAGGCGTACTAGGTCTTTATTGGTTGTATTTAATGCATGAGCCACTGTTTACAATCCCTATAGTTGTGCTGGGTCATGGTGTAGGAGGAGATAAGAGCTCATAGAATTGGGGAGTTATGTATGCCACCCCATGAATGGTATTAAGGAATACGATCCGTCATCCATGCAATTATAACAAGTAATTAATGTGTAAAAGATATCTAGGGAGTAATGAAGTCTAAGTAAACACATTTTCTCCAATCACTGCTCACAACCTTAGTATAATTAGTTTATTTTCATTTTTAGTATTTTATTTTGATTGCATCTTAGCTTTTGGTTAGTTGAATAGCAACTAATTCCACCCACTCTTTCAAAACCCGAGATTTTACTTGCTTTCTAAAAAACATAAAAATACAAAAATAATCATCTCTCATCTTTAGAACTAGTAATTAGGTTTTCTAATCCTAGCGACACTATTCCTAAGCTGAACGATCAATCCCCCCGGTACTTGTCACTATACTATACTACAACGATCAGGTACACTGCCTGGTGGGGGTTGTAAGCTTCTCGAGATCCCTCGAGAGGTAAAGCCTGTTGCGATTCCCACGCATCACGAGTTGTCCTCCTGTATACCAGCGGGTTGTTTACTTATTGCTAGCATGTTGTGAATGATCATGGGTAGCAACCTGTTTTGGCTATATGTGGGTTTTATCACTTGTTGGCTTACCTGTATATGACTCATAGACGTGAGATTCTATCTTGTGTGCACTTGCTGTATTGGCTAGTTATGAGTTGTTTCTTGATATGTATGAAGTGTGTGGCTCGAATGTTTTCATTCTGATTTGTATGCATGCTTTCATAATTATTTTTTGTACACTTACAAGACATGGTCTGTTTTATCTCATGTGCTTAAGCTGTTTTACATGGCTCTGTTGTGTGTGCCTATCTAGAGATCTAACTAACCTCTAACCATACATGTGTACCTATCGGGGTGTGTTATTGTGATCATGCAGTTAAATGGCAGAGGTTAATGTTCCAGCTCAACTTTGTCCAGTATCACCTCCACCCACACGATCGGATGATGAAATCTTACCTTACAACGAATGGGTCACCATTGGGAAAAGTAACCTCTACATAGACGCAGATAAACCTCAGAATAATCCCATATACAAGATTGCTGTGGATATTTTGAAGAACACTTCTTTCTTCAGGGCTTTCACGGTATCATCATCAATCCCGTCTATCTACATCCAGCAATTTTGGAACACCATGACCCACAACAAGGACAACAACTCATACCGTTGTCAACTCGATGAACAGTGGTTTGAAATTTCTAAAGAAACACTCAGGGATGCACTACAGATCAACCCGATCCTTCCTGACAAACCATTTTCTTCCCCTCCTAATCCCGATGCCCTATTGAAGCTTGTCAACGATATTGGGTATCCTAAGGAGGTCACCACACTATCCTCTATGTCCACAAATGAAATGCACCAACCCTGGAGAGTAATCATCACACTTATCGACTTATGTCTCACTGGGAAGACATCTGGACATGAGAGACTGCGTGCCCCAGCACTGCAGATACTGTGGGGTATTGTTAAAGGGAAAACTATTGATTATGCTGAACGAATCTGGGAAGAATTCGCTCACTCTATTAATACCTTCTTAGATGACAAGATGAAGCTGGAAACTCACAAAGAAAGCAAGAAGTGGAAATCCAAGTCTCTAATCCCCAGTGTCAGATTTACTAAGCTCATTATACTTCACCTTCAACAAACTCATAATCTACACCCTAGAACCGGATACTCAATGCACTTGGCATCCGATGAACACTGTGTGGGAAACCTCAAGTTTGTTTCTAAGGGTACGGATCAGGAAGTATTTGGTATGGATATTCCCGAAGCTCTTATCTCAAGCAATATCCTTGACGCACCTTACTACAAGAGTTATCTGAACAAGGTTGCTACTTTTCACAAACAATCAACCGTCAAGACCACATCAAGCAAACCTACATCAAAGAAATGCAAAGATGTCTCAACTACTGAGGTGATGTCAAGTGGTACTAAGAAACACAAAAGAAGCAAAACTGCCAGTAAACCCGGGTCCAAGAAAACCAAGAAAGCGCAAGCTACAGATACAGATGACAATCCACATGAGATACAGTCACCAACAGAAGCTGCTGACATTCAGAAAGCTGTGGAAGAGAGCCTCAAACCCAGTGTGACATATCCTGGTCCCCCTTTGACAGGGGTCAGCATTAAAGAGCCGGAGTCTGGTAAACTTAAGCAACTACAGGAGACTATTGGGAAAGGTAAGAGTGTTGTAACCGAGGAACAAGCTGCACATACACTCCTTCACATCTCATCACCTGCCTCAAAATCAAAAGATCTTCAGTACGAATTCAAGAAAAGATCCCCAGAATCATCTATGTCCAATGTGGCACTCACTGAAGATACACAGGAGCAGTCACAAAGTCAAGAACTCTTCATTGAGTCAAGTGACTCAGAGTCAGAGTTAAAAGCATCCAAAGATAAAGAAAAGTCTCCCGTCACAATCGTGTCAGATAAAATCCTTGATAAGTCTACTAGGAACTCACCCCCACATGACTTAGCTCATACCACTGAACACCATACTTCCTTGCAAGATGATTTTGTGGCATCCATCTATCCAGGTGTTCAAGTGAACCTTAAGCTTAAGTCTGACGAACAAGGGCTCACCATTGAACCTGATTCCTCAACGGGAACCCTTTCCTCATTCAAGCAACTTGATCATGAGTTTACCTTTGGGGATCTTGATATTGATGACAAGCTTGACGGAAAAGAAACGGAGAAACCTAACAATGAGACTGAAGCTATTTCTATGGTAAACGTTCCTATCCTGCAAGACACATCTAACTGTGCTTCATCATGTTATGTAATAGTTGAATTAATCTTTTGATAACTTGTAACTATGTAATCATGTGAACTTGTCCTGCACTGATGCACAAAATGTAGTGTGTGTGGTTACATTCTTGATTATGTACATTTCATTATGGTTTGCTATTACTTCAGATAGCAACCCGGTCTTATTATTGGGGAAAGTTCATTGCCAAAAAGACGGTTGTTCCTAACAAAGGCATGAATTACTTTATATTTGTGCCTTTCTGATCTGACGTACACTTAAGTGCATCATTTCTGGTAAAAGAAGAGAAGTCTTCTTTACATCTCAAATACTTTGTTGATATAAATAATGCCTAAAAACATTATTAATATATATATCGATATCTCTATAATTTGATAATGACAAAACGTAAACTCATTGAACTACAAATTATGACGTAAACAAGTATTTAGTCGTAAATATTTGCTTTAGCATCCATATCACTTAAGGTATGAATAAACAAAGTGTCTAATGCATTTTATGATCAAAGGAATTTTTATTTTTACAAACCTTACATTTTATTAAAGTGGGACAAACATTTTTAAACTTATACAAAACAATTTTGTATTTATAAGAAATGTTTTATTCAAAATAAATAGTTTGAATTCAAATTTCAACCCAAAAAAACGGCTACATTCTTTAGGAAAAACCTTCCCTACAAAAAGACAAAAAATCTGAAGAAAAAATATTTTTTTATTAGGCGGCCCCCTTAATTATACTAGGCGGTCCCCTTAATTATTAAGGGGACGGGCACCCAATTAAGGGGACCGGCCACGCTCCCAAACAATATTTTTCCCCTTATAAATACTGGTTCATTCCACAGATTTTTCTCACCTTTTGCACCCCAAAACTTTCTGTTCTAGATCTCATTTCAATTCTCTAAAATCCTTTGATCATACATACGTAAATCTTTGTTTCAAAGTGATCCAAACCTCTACCTTTCAAGTGCAAGAGAAGAATACTTCAATCCTTCAAGAGAAGAAGTATTACAACTTGTTGTGACCTCCACATCCAAGTTGTTAGAGCATCATCCATTATACATATTTCTTTGTGTAACTAGTTGTGAATATTTGATAGAAGATAGATTAGCAAGGTGTGTAGATAGAGTGAGTGTGTAGTAGATAGTTGTGAAGTAGAGAAGTTGGGAAGTAGTTAGTTGTGAAGAAGATTGTTGTGAAGTAGATAGTTGTGAAGATAGATAGGTGTGAAAAAGTAGTGTTGTGATTAAGTAGTGACTAGGTGTGAAGAAGTAGTGTTGTGATTAAGTAGTGACTAGGTGTAAAGAAGTTGTGTAGAAGGTGCGAATAAGTTGTGACGAAGTTGTGGTGTGTATATTGGTGTGTAAGGTTTTCTCCGCCATAAGGGAGCTTGTTGACATAGTGAAGAAAACTCTCGAGTAGGTGACTCGAGGAGTGGAGTAGGGCAAGGAAGGTGTCCTCGTAGCCGAACCACTATAAATCCTTTGTCTCGTGGTTAGATATTTCCATATCTTACTTATTATCTTGCTTATATCGTTATTACTTTTGTAGACGTAGACGTATATATATATATATATATATATATATATATATATATATATATATATATATATATATATATATATATATATATATATATATATATTTGCTCATATAGTGCTAGTATTGATTTTACTTAAAGATCAAACGAAAGTTTCATTCACAAAATAAAGTTTTTACAATCAAACTAAAAAGGTAACATACATATAATTGATCATTTCGATCAAGTAAAGTTTTCATACAAAATATAACTAAGGATTATAAAATAAACGATGACTTACTTATCTCACGTATATAGCTATAATTGTTTATATTGTGCATGTGTTGATTTCACATACTTAGCTTATATTATTATTGTTCATACTTAGATATAGTTGTTCACATTGTTCAAGATTTGAGTTCACATAAGATTGAATCAAAGTTTTAAAAGCAAACAAGGTTTTAAAACTAAACTAAGTTTTCATAATAAAATTAAAAAGACGTAAAACTATTCAACCCCCCTTCTAGTTTTCCACAATTGGTATGAGAGCCAGGTTTAACAAGATTTTTAAAATATACTGTATTTTAAAACTTGTATCGATCTATGGAATCGGAAAAATATTTAGAAGGGCAATCTATGCAAAGACCACCACTATTTGAAAGTGATGGTTTTCTTTATTGGAAAAATAGATTCGAAATTTATGTGAAATCAAAAGATCTTGATCTTTGGCATGTCGTTACCTTTGGTGATTTTCCCCATATTCAATATAATTTTGAAACTAAAATGGATGAAATTGTATCTTTTGAAAAACAAAATGATGATTTGAAAAAGAAACTAGCAAAAA
The DNA here is from genome assembly GCA_030686995.1 of Artemisia argyi. Taxonomy (NCBI): domain Eukaryota; kingdom Viridiplantae; phylum Streptophyta; class Magnoliopsida; order Asterales; family Asteraceae; genus Artemisia; species Artemisia argyi. Next base: position 16,967 of record JARVZY010001036.1, on the reverse strand, counting down.
ATAATGAGGCTAAAATGGTTATTTATAATGCGTTACCACGCAAAGAATATGAAAGAATTTTTATGTGTAAAACCGCAAAAGAAATTTGGGATTCTTTACTAATCACTCACCAAGGTAATAGTCAAGTTAAAGATAACAAAATAGATCTTCTTGTTCAACAATATGAACAATTTACGATTCCGGATGAGGAATCAATAGATAATGCTTTTGCTAGGTTTAACACTATCATCACAAGTTTAAAAGCATTTGATGAGAATTTTTCTAGTAAGAATTTTTTTAGGAAATTTCTTAGGGCTCTTCATCCAAAATGGCGAGCTAAAGTTACGGCGATTGAAGAATCGAAGAACTTGTCAACTCTTCAACTTGATGAGTTGATCGGCAACCTGAAAGTCTACGAAGCAATAATAAAGAAAGACTCCGAGATGGTCAATGGAAAAAGAGAGCAAAGCAAGTCAATTGCGTTGAAAGCTAGGAAGGAATCTAGTAACGAGGATAGCTCAACCTCCGAAAGTGATGACGAAGAATATGCGATGGCCGTAAGAGACTTCAAGAAATTCTTCAAAAGGAAAGGAAGATTCGTTAGACAACCGCATGATGAAAGGAAAGCAAACCAAAGAAATAAAGATGACAAAAATGGCAAAAGTGATAGGAAGTGCTTCAAATGTGGTGATCCAAATCATCTCATCGGAAAATGTCCAATGATGTCAAGAAATCAAAATCAAAAGGCGTTTGTTGGAGGAGCTTGGAGTGATAGTGATGACGATGAGAAAGAAATCACAAATGAGGAGAAATGTCTTATGGCTAAGACATCAAGCGAGGTACGTTCCGAAACCGAATACTTTAGTGACGAAAATTTATCATTAGACGAAAAAGACCTAGATAGTGAATATAATAGGTTATGCAAATTAGGTCAAAAGGTTATAGCTAAAAATAAGTCACTAAAACATTTAATAATCTATTAGAAAATGAAGTACTCGAATTAAAAATTAGACTCCAATATTTGGAAAAAGGAAAAGAAGTTTTTATAGAATGTAAAACATGCATAGAGATTAATAATGAAAACGAAAAACTTAAAGATGAAATTTTCAAACTTGACAAGTTTAAAAATAGTAGTAACCCACTTAAGAAAACAATAAGTGTTCAAGAAACTTCGGGAGATAAAACCGGTCTAGGATTAACCTCAACTAATGTTTCAACTAGTGAAAATAAAAATATAAAGTTTGAATGCGAATCTTGTAAACAAAAATCATTAGAATCAAAACCTAAGTATATACTTACAAAAGATAGAAAAATACCCATTGCGAATGATGAAAAAGTAAAAACTTTTTATAAATCATCCTTAAAGACCGAAGTAGGATCCTCTAAATTTAAATTAAGATCTAAAACTCCACCACCGAGAAAACCAAATAATCTTCATACTCGATCTAAAACACCTCAACCTAGAAGAAACCAAAATAGACAAAACTACAATAATACTAGTCATCAAATGTGGAATTATAAACCAAGTTACAATCCTTGGGGAATACTACCACCATACATGCATCCTAGCCAAATGTTGAATATGTTTGGACCAAAAAACTTTGGACCAATGAGACAATGGGAACCAAGTGGCTAAGCTGTCAATCTTGGAAGAAGTTGGAATATCATCTACAAATGACTTCTATAAGTCAACGTGGTCACTTGAAGTGCTTGAAGATATTCCATTGAAGACTAAAAGGTACGCGTTTCTTTTACGTTCATCGCTATAATTTGCATGCTTAGATATATGATTAGTTAGATTAATGCTTAGCTATACATATATGTGTACATAATAGCTTATATTCTTATAACCTAGAAACATCATTGGTTGACTCTCCTAGGAATAAGATAAAATTATTCATTGCCGAACGAAATAGAAAATGGAAATCTTCTATATCCACTATTAGCAAAACTCATGGTGATGAAGTGAAATGAGTTAAGTGGATCGATCATTAGTATAGAAGTAGGATTAGATCCCTCGCGTAAGAAAACTATGGATGAAACAAGCTCTCGTAGACTATGGCATTAAGTTAGATAAGCGTGCGAAAACAAAGGAACTATAGATGTTAGGTTATACCCCATTCAACACTCTCGCATCTAACATATAAATTATCGTCTTCATTTCCTTTAGGATCATAGTATATGTAGAAACGATAGCATGAGATAATAATAGGCTTAACCAATCCTCTTGAGCATGAGATCTTTAATAAACATTTTTTAAAATATTTGATTTATGATATTTGTTGTCAAAAATCTAATATCTCTAAAAATATGCAAAATCCTCACATTTTGGAAAATAGTTTTTCAAATAACTATCCCACTTTTAACTAACATGTTTTCACTATCAATATCCACAATTTTGTTTTGATCAAAACTAAAGATTGGGAAAATATTCTTTACCGTTCATTCACACATTTTGAAGTAAAAACCCAATCTATTTTATTCAAATAACTCTCTCATCTAAGTGAAAACTTACTTTCAAACATTGTTGAATAATGCTAAAAACGTCTCTTTTAAAATCATGCATGGTGATCTCATATTTGTCATCTATATTTATATAAATGACACTTATAAGTGAACTAAATCAAATCAAGAGGACCATGGTTTGTTCATTAAGACTTTGTTTGTAACAAGTCTAGAAATCCATGCTATCATAACTACCCACTTATTGCACATTGATACACATTAGGATTAATCCTCCTAGTTATGTAGTTATGAAATACTTGATGTTGTTTATTGTTCCCTAGCACTTATATTTTACTTGCTTGATGAGTATGTTTGCATGCTAGATGAAATTGCTTGTTTACTTAATCTCTTTGATTAACATGCTTTGGCTACATAATTGCCTACATAATTAGTATATGCTTAATTGCCTCAAAGAGTTGGACTTGTTTGAAACCAAAAACACAACCTTTCTACAATTCACTACCAAAAACCATTTTCTGGCAATCTGGTAATCTCCAGATGGGCGGCCCCCTTAAATCATAAGGCGGCCCTTTAATTATTAAGGGGACCGGCCATCTAATGGTCGAAGGTGTTGTTTCCTTTTTCTACTTTTTAGCCCATTTCATCCTACACTTCCCAAAATTCATAAACCTATTTTATCCGAAACCTTCTATCAAAATTTATACATCCTTAATCCCACCAATCCTACATTATAAACACTCTCATTCCTCTCAATCTATACTCATCTCTTCATGACCTCTCCCATTAAACCAAAACCACCAAATAACCCATTTGGAGAAGAAAGCCTAACTTCCATTAAAAGCCCGTCAAACCAAATGATGTTGTTAAACATCCAACACCAAATTCCTCCTATGTCTTCAACATTACATACCTAACACCTCACTCTCCTTCTCACCAACATTACATATCAAAAACCTTTGCTCACCCATATCCTTCTACATTACACTCAAACCTCATAATCTTTTCACAACTCAAGCGATGTTGTTCATAATCAACCAACACCTAAACCTCACTCTCACACAAATGATCCATTTAACAACAAATCATCCATTCGTGCTTCCACTAATGCTCCTTCTTATGATGAGCATGCACAATCCCAAAACAATAATCCCAACCTCATTACCAATACTTTACATGTTGCTCATTCAACAAAAACACCATCCACTTATGAAGCATCTCTTCCACTCATATCATGTTTTCATGATTACCCAAGCTCAAACATGTCTCCACCACCAAGAGTATCACCACCACATCCTACAACTTCACATGTCATTCCTATGTTGCATGTTCAAACCCTCACCCAAGACAACTATCATGCTCCACCACCATCACCTTCCTCCGAACACATAATGTTCGTTGAGGCGCTAAAAGAATCCCATGAGCTTAGTGCTCTTTTAGCCTTACATCTTGCTCAACGTAATTTGGATCCACCTTCATCTAGATCACCCTCATCACCACACAACATAAATTAACTTGAGAAGCATGTCAACAATTGACCTTGTTGCATATTTCTCCTAAAAACCATTGCATTCAATGAACACTTCATTTGGATTGAATATCTTCTCACTAGATCACATCCAATACCCTAACTTGAACAACATCCAAAACCTTAATCAACCTCTTCCGCTACAAACTCTCCACAACCAAACTCTCAAACATTCATGACCCAAACATATACCTCCATTAATCCAACAACCTTACCCTAACTCAACCATCTTCATTCCAAACACTCCATCATCAACCATCTAAGCATACTATATGCTTATGATTTTCACTTTCAAATACGAATCAACCAACCTTTTGTTACAAGCAAGTCCGATGGCTCTCTTTGGCAAATTAGGATCTTTAACATAATCTCTTTGAATTAATTGTTATGTATCCTTAATATTTGTTTGCTATGCTTGTTATTTGTATATTGCATATTTTTCTATATATGCTTGTGCTTCTAATATTTTTCTTGCGAGCATTCCATATCTCGATCCCTTGGTGCCATCGAACGAGGGGGAGCACACATCAAGGGGGAGCTTTCATCCCGTCTAACTTCATTTATGAAGCTAGCCGGCATAACCTTTTTGATTCTACAAAAAGGGGGAGAAGTGAATATAAACTCACTAAGTACTTATCTAAAAAAAATTAATTTTTAGACTTAATGAGTTTAGGTTTTGTAATCATCAAAAAGGGGGAGATTGTTGATATAAATAATGCCTAAAAACATTATTAACATATATCGATATCTCTATGTTTTGATAATCACAAAACGTAAACTCATTGAACTACAAATAATGACGTAAACAAGTATTTAGTCGTAAATATTTGTTTTAGCATCCATATCACTTAAGGTATGAATAAACAAAGTGTCTAATGCATTTTATGATCAAAGGAATTTTATTTTTACAAAGCTTACATTTTATTAAAGTGGGACAAACATTTTTAAACTTAACAAAACAATTTTGTATTTATAAGAAATGTTTTATTCAAAATAAATAGTTTGAATTCAAATTTCAACCCAAAAAAATGGCTACATTCTTCAGGAAAAACCTTCCTCACAAAAAGACAAAAAATCTGAAGAAAAAATATTTTTTTATTAGGCGGCCCCCTTAATTATATTAGGCGGTCCCCTTAATTATTAAGGGGACCGGCCACGCTCCCAAATAGTATTTTTCCCCTTATAAATACTGGTTCATTCCTCAAATTTTTCTCACCTTTTGCACCCCAAAACTTTCTGTTCTAGATCTCATTTCTATTCTCTAAAATCCTTTGATCATACATACATAAATCTTTGTTTCAAAGTGATCCAAACATCTACCTTTCAAGTGCAAGAGAAGAATACTTCAATCCTTCAAGAGAAGAAGTATTACAACTTGTTGTGACCTCCACATCCAAGTTGTTAAAGCATCATCCATTATATCTATTTCTTTGTGTAACTAGTTGTGAATATTTGATAGAAGATAGATTAGCAAGGTGTGTAGATAGAGTGAGTGTGTAGTAGATAGTTGTGAAGTAGAGAAGTTGGGAAGTAGATAGTTGTGAAGAAGATTGTTGTGAAGTAGATAGTTGTGAAGATAGATAGGTGTGAAGAAGTAGTGTGGTGATTAAGTAGTAACTAGGTGTGAAGAAGTAGTGTTGTGATTAAGTAGTGACTAGGTGTGAAGAAGTTGTGTAGAAGGTGTGAATAAGTTGTGACGAAGTTGTGGTGTATATACTGGTGTGTAAGGTTTTCTCCGCCATAAGGGAGCTTGTTGACATAGTGAAGAAAACTCTCGAGTAGGTGACTCGAGGAGTGGAGTAGGGCAAGGAAGGTGTCCTTGTAGCCGAACCACTATAAATCCTTTGTCTCACGGTTAGATCTTTCCATATCTTACTTATTATCTTGCTTATATCGTTATTACTTTTGTAGACGTAGACGTATATATATATATATATATATATATATTTGCTCATATAGTGCTAGTATTGATTTTACTTAAAGATCAAACGAAAGTTTCATTCCAACAACAAAGTTTTTACAATCAAACTAAAAAGGTAACATACATATAATTGATCATTTCGATCAAGTAAAGTTTTCATACAAAATATAACTAAGGATTATAAAATAAACGATTACTTACTTATCTCTCGTATATAGCTATAATTGTTTATATTGTGCATGTGTTGATTTCACATACTTAGCTTATATTACTATTGTTCATACTTAGATATAGTTGTTCATATTGTTCAAGATTTGAGTTCACATAAAGATTGAATTAAAGTTTTAAAAGCAAACAAGGTTTTAAAACTAAACTAAGTTTTCATAATAAAATTAAAAAGACGTAAAACTATTCAACCCCCCCCCCCTTCTAGTTTTCCACATACTTTCCTTCAAAGATTCTTCGGGAAAGTATTTGCTCCAAACTTGGTGGTACCATGGTTTTTGAAGATCAAACAAACTTGAAATGTTGTTTAAAATTTGCCACTCAATCGTTGCTAAAAGAATTAATACTTTGTGCAAAATATTTAATTTGAAATGCGTCATCGATTGAGGGGGAGAATGATTTCAAAAAAACCATATATCGTCAAAACAAGATCTTTGTGCATATATAATGTGTATTAAGTGTAACTGTTATGTGTTAGTATATGAATTTTTCATGAGTTTCTCGTTAAACTCTAAATCATTTATAAACTCATCATTTCTAACACATAACACACTCCCTCAAGGATTGAGGGGGAGCTAACGTATCATCTCAAAATCAGTCATTCTTAAACCTGACACATTTTCCCCCCAAAATCTTTAAACTCATTTAAATTACTTGGGATCACAAATCTCAATTGGTTTGAAATTTTTGATCGGGGGAGAAAATGTGATTTAAATATGAAAAACTGATTAAAATGTGATGTTTTGAATCTAAATGTATGCTCTCCCATATGTGCTAAACTCTTTTGTACATCAATGCACATATTGAGGGGGAGCAAATGCTTTGTGAAAATGGATCCTTGCATCTTATGTGATCGAGACTCAGACTTAACCAATGAATTGACGAAACACAACTGTCCTGAATCGAAAGGACTAGTCCTGGACGGGTAATAACTTCAAGTTGGTCTAACTAGTGATGTAAGCGTGTCTCGAAAAGGACTTGTCTGAGTAGAATGTACCATTTCGAGAAACCTTTGGTGAACCTGATCGAGCCGGGTAATAACGTCAAGCTAGTCTAACTAGTGATGTAAGCGTGTCTCGAATGCCCGGTCATATTCACTTAAGTAGGATCAATTCAAAAAGTGCAACTCTTCCCGACATGTGCAAATTTTCTAATCAAAACATATGAGCACATGTTAAGGGGGAGCATTTGAAAATGACAAAACTCTCAATGTGTAAACAAAATGTGTTTCTTAATTATAAACATGTTGAGAGAATTTCAATGATTTGGTGTATGGCAACATAGGATAGTCATGAAGTTATAAGGTGGCTAAGGTTAGGAAAACCGTCCTATGATGCGCCAGAGCCGGAGGGATCTACCCATGGACAATACCAAATAGATAGTATTAGAAAGTCCGTAGGTATGATTATGAAAAAAAGGAGAAATGTGAGAATGGAGAAAGAAGGGGTTGAAGAATTAAAAAGAAATGAAATGAGAAAGGGTGAAAAGAAATAGCCCTCTAATTATTCAACCTTAGGGCAGAAACCGAGTTCAATTCATAATCTACTGATGGTTGCTAAGGCGACATTGGTATTGAAGACAAGACGTCATGGACCAGTGACGCGCTGCACTAAACCTTCTAGCCACTCAAGTTCTCTTAAAAGAACTTGTTTCAGTCTCACGGGGAACCGGTGTAGTCTATCAACTTATCTCCTAGAGATGGTTGATATTGAAGCAGGAGACCTCTCCCTAATCTCCGCATAGGAAAACCAAATGCACTTATTGAGTCTAGAGCCTCGAGATGCATAATAAGATCTCATAGGAACACGTGCTACTTCTACCCTGGATGTTCAACATTAACGACACCAGTGGTAAACTTATGAGTCCTACGCAGATCTTAGCAATCTGCCAAAACATTTATGAGGGACGTTGCTTTTGTAACTCCCAGTGATTGAATGGAAATCCCTGAAAGTAGGTCACTTAGGTAATTCCTTGTGGATTACGCTTAGTGGTCGCGATGGTTACAAACGGTCAACAGTCGTGGAGTGATCTCTAACGACTCACCCATTCGTTGATCTACTTAGGTAGTTCGTGTAAACCCTCTCAGGGTTTACCGATTGGGAACGGTCTTGGTAAGGATTAGAAGGAGTCTTCACACTATGCTGTTGACAATCTCTAATTCCAAACCTATAAGTATCGGATGATTTGTTGCTAACTGTCTACTTGCAGGAATTTCTTACGGTTGCGGTTGATTGCTGAAAAGATGATGATCCATCAACACATGCTCACACTTCGACATCACAATCTAAGAAATCATGATCATTGATTGGGCCTCATATATGCTTCCACAACTCTGATGCAGAAGATCATGATCCTGAAAAGTGTGAGCATGTCAACACAAAGATGTTCATATCACATGGAGACGTTACTGCACAAAGATGACCCTCAGACACTCATTTGGATGATGAAGTTGAAGCTATTTCCAAAGATCATGCATCACATTGAAGGTGTCATCTAGAGTCTACCACTTAATGCACAATGATCTCAACAATGAAGAATCAAAAGGCTACGAGCTACAAAGATGTCGTCAAAGATTTGAATGCTATGATTCAATACTTATTTTCCGGGGTGACCTCCGTTAGGGGGAGATTGTTAGGAATACGTTTATTCATATGAAGACTCGGTTACCCCGTGTGTAGATTAGCATATTGTAGCTCGTAGTATTTATCATATTAGTTAGAACGTAGTTTAGTATTAGTTAGTATTTGTGGATTCGGGTCGGGTCTTTACCCACTGTCAGCTCGCTCCACAGCCCGTTTCAGGAGGCGTTTGTTTGTAAGTATAAATACCCCTTCCCTAGCTTGGAAGGGGTTGGAACTTTCATTGCAATCGAACCTACTACTAGTTTTCTCTCAAGGTTCCACTCCTTTCTCTCTCTAACTTCTCTCTAGAAAACAATACATAAAATCATCCTAAACACAAAACCATCCATGTTCTTACAATAGAGTATATTACAGGGAGTGCCGCTCGTATGTGTCCTAGCTTGTCCGGATTGTGCCATGCTCGTGACATGGGCTTTAGTCATGTCTAGTTCTGTTTGGCTCATTGGGCTGGAGCCCAGTTTGCTTGTAGGGCCGGAGCCCGATTCGCTTGTAGGACCGGAATCCAGTTCGTATGAGACAGTCCAGGCCCAGTAAGCCTGATATCCGTACTATACATCATCAACCAATGTTATGCAGTTTTGTTTATCCATTTTTTAGAAAGAAAAATGCACCAAAAATTAAACCGAGCCAAACGATCCAAACTAACAATAAGGTATTTCAGTTTTAAGGCCCACTAAAACAAATTTGAAGTGGTGGAGGTGCAAATTGTGAAAGATAACTACAAAGACAACCTTTACGAATTTAACACACCAAATCAACACAAATGCACAAGTTAATACAAAAAGTTATAATCTAAACAAGGTCATATATAGTATTGTATTAGTTAAATGCATTATTATATCATTTTGATCTAACACGTGTAGAAAACTAGAAGGGGGGGGGGGGTAAATTATTAAAACTTCTAGATCGACTTATGTCAATGTAGTTTTGACGTGTTGGATATTGATAGAAATAAAAACATATAAACTAAACTACGAGATTGAGTTAGAGAGACACAACCACAACACAAGTATTTATTGTAGTTTGGCTACAAGGACACCTTCCTTGCTCTACTTCATTCCCCGAGTCGCCTACTCGAGAGTTCGTAAACACTACATAACACAAACTCCTTTTACTTGGTGGAGAAGACTTCACAACGTCGCTTACACTTTATCCAATACAAAGCTAGATATTTGGTCTTTCACACAAGGTAGACCAAACCTTTATCGCCTACACTTTATCCGTTACAAGGCTAGATACCGAGTCCTTAGCACGGTGGACCAAACCAACACACCTAATACAACTCGACTAAAGGATCCAACATCCTTTTACACCTATCGACTCAACATATCTACAACACTCTTTTGAGAAGAAAGAAATAACAAGATTCACTTCTGTGATCTTGGAAGAGAAGAATCCAAGCAACTCATATCACGAGCTTGCACGTCTTCGAGAGGTTGTGATCTCGCCTTATTGAAGGAACCTAGGGAATCATAAAGAGAGACTACATAGAAAGATCCTTGGATATTTGGTTAGAGAATTTAGAACATAGAGAGAAGTAATGTCTAAAAGGGGTGAGAGATATGAGAGAAATGACTCACTATTTATCGGCAAAACTGCCTACTGTTCACCCGGTTCCACCGGATCCCTTCCCAGAGGGATCCGACCAGTGTAATCCAACGGAACCGGCTAACTGGGTAAACTAGACCGGGTTTTGGGTTACAAACGGGGTTATAGGTTATGATCCATGGATAAATGATGTCATGCCTGATGTCAAAAACATCTTGGCTCATGGGTCATGCACTTTGTGTTATGGGTTATGGACTTTGGGTCATGGGTCATGGTTTTTACCCATTATGAATGTCATGCATGATGTCATGCAATGGGTCATGGGTCAAGTTCCATAGGTTATGGGTTATGGACTTGGTTTTGGGCCATGGATAGTCCAAGTGTTTACTAGCTTTTTCTTAACATGCATTTTATAAAATGTAAGTAACAAATGTTTACTTAAGTGTTTTTGTAAAATAGTTTTTGTTTCATGTAAACAACTTAACTAAACATGTTTAATATATATTTGTTTAATGAAATGAGTTAGTAAACTATTGTCTCAAAACATTACGTGTTTTATATATTTCGTTAAAATAATTTTACGTTTGTTATCGACAAAACATTGAAAGACAGTAAAATATAAATAAATATTTTGTAGATTTATTTGTATTAACATGTAATTTATTTTATGTTTATGTGCAATGACTATATTTGTTTCATGCATTTATTCAGTATATAATACTTACATTATTATATCATTCCGATCTAGCATATTATTTACTCACATATTTTCAACAATCAATTATTTATCTGTTAAATGTCTTTATATAATACATTCTTTATCAATTTCACGCTTTCAGTTTAACCCCATAAATTCGCATATCATTTAAATAGTGATAGGATATATCAAAGTCAACTGTAATACACCTAAGTGAAATTGTAGTGGTGTTTGGTACTAGTGAGATAGTCACGACTTTTGACAAAATAAAGTGTTTCTTTGTTTGTATCTTACTGGCTAACAATATCGCGGATTTTCACCATTCTTAACACTATATAACTGCAAAAAAAGAAAAAAAAAAAAAAAAAAAAAAAAAAAGGAAAGAAAAGACCATATACACATAGCTTTGATTTGTGTTACACTTTTACTATCCTCATATAGGGTGAGCGGAAGTGACAACCGTTCAAGGCCACTTAATATTTTAGAGCCCCAAAGTTTATATGCCATTAAAATAATAATAATAAAAAAGAAAAAAATTAAGTATATTAAAAATAAATAAATATAAAATATTTTTAACAAATATGATTGAAGAATGACATATTATACATAAGTGATTTTCATTATATATCTAGAAAAATACGCTTTTCTAAACCAACGGCATGGCCATACTGCCAGTGAACACCGCCGCTACCTCGGCGATATGGCCAGCGGCATGGGTTGAACGACAAAAAATAACTCAGAGGTATGGAGCGGTGTGAGCAAAATATAGACGTTGAGTATTGAATTTTTGACCGTTTGTCCCATTTTTACCGTTGTGCTTGCGTTTTCTTTTTCTTCTTTTTTTTTTGCGGTAGTGATGGAGAAGAAGGTGTGGCTGCAGTTGTGATAGTAGGGTTTTGGGTATAGTATGGTTTTGGGCTTTTTGGACTCTAGGATATCAAAAAAAAAAAAAAAAAAAAAAAACATTTGGGCTGCTAGATGCTCTTTTTCTTAAATGGTTTTGGGTATAGTATGGTTTTAGGCTAGTTTAGTATAAATGAATTTTCTCTTTATTATTAATGAAATATTTATGTTTTTATTAAATTGTTTAATATAATTTATGAAAATAAAAAATAAAAAATAAAAAAATAAAATTAGTTGTGAGGTATGAAAAAGATATGGTTGTCATTAAAAAAAGGTTAGGATGTATGAAAAAAATATAAATGAGGTGAAATGATATTATTGATGAATTTGAGAAGTATGGATGATTTCGAAAGCATGACTGCCACCCTCATACTGCACTTTGAGGCCCAATTATCAATTTTCGCGAAATGCCGCTAGAATCTTGAGAACGGCCTGCTACCCCTATCTGGAATTCGGGATGTCGCTACTTTGAATACATCATTCTCATACATTTTCACTTGTCAGAACTCTAGAAACATGGAACTAATTCCAAAAAGATATACTCCCTAGTAAATTAATTATATGAAATATCAATATACAAAGAAAATCTGCCTATATAATAAAATAATCTAAGAATAGCAAAACAACCGATCGATCATAATCATTTCTATTATTAGTGTTCCACGTATGTGTTTTTTATTTTGTTCTTTCTCTTCGATCTTCTATCGTTCTCTATCATATCTCTGTGTTTTCCTCTTAGTAAAGCATAGACCGACCCATCTTCTAATTTTTTACAAATTTACAAATCAAAGATTGGCTTGACTGATAGCATAAGGATTGGCTAAGAGCACAAATCGATAGCTCAACTTTTTTGTTTCACTGTCTCTCATAACATGTAACGTGCTACATCCAGCCCAGGTATGCCTTTCGCTATAACACATATATATGTTCATATAACTTTTTATAGTAGTCAAAAAATAAATAGAAGACACGTTCAAAACAAAAAACTTTGAGCAACACGCACCTTCGTTTAACGTTGTTAACTTGTGGTCGTGTGTATATATTATTGTAGCGTTAAACGACAAAGGGACAAGGACAACCTACCCATGTTTAATTAGATGAAGTGTTCAGGTGTACACTTAATATAATACGACAAACGTTATATTGACACTTGAACAACAGGTTTTATAATTCAACGCCAGTCTATATACATAACCTTATTAAATTGTATAATATAGGTGTGAATAATGGACTATGAACATACATAATCATATCTTTAGTTTTGATTAAGATGCAAATACTCAAATTAAATGTACTCAACCATTAATTGTTGAAACTAAACAGGATGTTGATGGGAGGAAAAGCAGCCATATGCTTATTTCTTCTTTTGTTTTTTTCACTACAATTTCACAAAATCCACTCGGCTGAACTCGACACCATTTCTGTATCACGGTTCTTGACCGATGGAGACACGCTGGTATCGCAAACAGGAATCTTTGAACTTGGCTTTTTCCAGCCGGGAAGCTCGGAAAACAGATATCTTGGTATATGGTACAAGAAAATCGTTGTTAAAACAGTGGTTTGGGTTGCAAATAGAGACCATCCTTTACCAGATGCTACATCAAATATGTTAAAGATTTCTAGTCCTGGAATTCTAGTCCTCTCCAACAATAACACTATGATTTGGTCATCCAACACAACGAAGACAATGACATCAAGAAATATAACATCAAAGCTTCACGACAATGGAAATCTAGTCCTGTTAGACCAACGTGGGAATGTTCTTTGGCAGAGTTTTGATTATCCAACAGATACTCTTCTCCCTGGGATGAAGTTAGGGAAGAATTTGGTAATGGGTCTGGAATGGCATTTGTCGTCATGGAAAAATAATCAAGATCCATCTACAGGTGAACTCACATGGGGAGCTGACACACGCGTTTATCCTGAAAACAAAATGAAACAAGGTGAGATGATCAGATTCCGTGGTGGGCCATGGAGTAATCAAAGGTTTACTGGGATATCTCAGTTCAACAGGAGTTTGACCTTTACATACGCTGTATCTATGAATAAAAACGAGATATCTTTTACTTATAATCTTGAAAATAGTTCTATGATATCAAGGGTTGTACTAAATTCTTCTGGCCAGTTAGAAAGTTCAGTGTGGGTAGAAGATGGTAAAAGGTGGCAGCTTAGTTTGACATTACCGAGAGATATTTGTGATAATTATAATATTTGTAGTGCTTATGGAAGTTGTAGTGTTGATACGGTCACGCAGTCTTGTGCTTGTTTGGATGAAAAAAAATTTGTGCCTAGAAACGAGAAAAGCTGGAACTCGGCTGATTGGTCAGGTGGTTGTGTTAGGCGAACTCCGTTGGATTGTAAAAACGGGTCAGAAGGGTTTATCAAGTATTCTGATGTTAAGTTGCCAGATACCGAGAGTACTTGGTTTAACATGAGTATGAGTTTGGAAGAATGTGAAGTGAAATGTTTGAAGAATTGTACCTGTATGGCGTATGCAAATCCAGACCCAAGTCTTGCACCAATGGGCTGCTTGCTTTGGTTTGAGGACCTTAAAGACATCCGAGTGTATCCTCAAGGCAGTGGCGGTCAGGATATTTACGTAAGAATGGCTTCATCTGAGTTAGGTAATGATCTTTTGTGAAATTTTTGATATCTAATATCTAAATAGACTTCAAATATATAACCTGCTACTTCAACTGAGATAGAATTCGGCCAAAATTATAAAATTACCAAATAAACTCTATTTTTTGTGATGTTCTCAAGTGACTTAACTTATGAATGACAATAAACTAAAACAAAAATATCTTTAAACCCTGAAAACATTGAGCTTGAAGTTGAATTGAAGGAACTTTTGGGCCCAAAGTGGGTCAAAACTTTGTAGTGTATTTGCCACTATGTGTGGCCCATAATGCCTTACAAATAAATAATTATATGACATTTTGAAGCTGTTTTAGCCAGCTTGACGAGTTGGCGTGCTCACATAGTGTTGGTTGATAACTCCAGTAACTCTTTAATAATCCACGCCGCATAACCAACGGGTTCATATGACTTTATATGTAAACTCATTTGTTGCATGGTGGTTACATGCTTGTAAATTTATAAATGTTGTTAAATGCTACCCTATGAATACAGTTGCTCAATCAAATTTCAAGAAGAGCAGGGGAGCACAGATTAAAATAATCTTACCTTCAGTTTTGACGGGGATTCTTCTAATAGGCATCATCTCTACCTGGTTGTGGTATGCAAGGAGAAAAAGGACACACGTGAAACAAATGGGGGAAGGTAAGAAAATTATTCTAGTCACTGCCACTTTGGTAATAGATGCATATATTGAACACGACAGTTTAAAGTATGTTTTATTCGGACACGTAGGGGGTTCGTTGACGCATGTCTCTGAAAGCCATGAGGATGATCTTCAGCTACCATTGTATAGCTTCTCAACAATAGCTACCGCCACGTCAAAATTTTCTACTGAAAATATTCTTGGAGAGGGTGGATTTGGACTAGTTTATAAGGTAAATAATAGCAAAGGTGTGCTACACCCACCAAAAGTTTACACAATTTCATCCACTCGCTGACGTGGCGGAGTGTTGATTGGTTGGTTTTTTGTGGCCCACAGAAAACCAACCAATCAACACTCCGCCACGTCAGCGAGTGGATGAAATTGTGTAAACTTTTGGTGGATCTAGTATTTTTCATAATAGCATGATCCTCATAAAGTTATAGCATAATTTCTGATTCTGACCAGTAAATGACACAGAAATTATAACTGATGTATAACAAGAAAAAGAATATGTATAGTGTAAGCAAGCAATTCAATAATGCACTCATATTGCAAATGGTGATCTTTAGGGTGTGTTAGAAGATGGACTTGAGATTGCTGTTAAGCGTCTCTCCAAAACTTCCAATCAAGGGGTTGATGAATTCAAGAATGAAGTCATCTGCATTTCAAAACTTCAGCATCGAAATCTTGTGAAGCTCCTCGGTTGTTGCATACAAGGAGACGAGAGACTGCTAATCTATGAGTACATGCCAAATAAAAGCTTAGACTCACTTATATTTGGTTAGTTACATATATGCAAACTCACATTAAATGTTATAATATTAGATGCTAGCTATCTATATATTTAACTAAAAGAGCATGTTGGGCAGATAAAACCCAAAACAGGGTCCTTGATTGGACAAAGCGCTTCAACATTATCAAAGGAATTGCTAAAGGTCTTCTTTACCTTCATCATGATTCAAGACTAAGAATCATTCATAGAGATCTTAAAGCGAGCAATATTCTACTAGATCAAGATATGAACCCGAAAATATCAGATTTTGGCATAGCCAGAAGTTTTGGAGGAAATGAAACCGAAGCGAACACACACAGAGTTGTTGGCACATAGTAAGCCATGACAACTGTCTATTTTTTATTTCAGAAGTTCTTATTTCTCAATGAACATTAATTATGTTGTTTGCAGCGGTTACATGTCCCCCGAGTATGCACTAGATGGTATTTTTTCAATAAAGTCAGATGCATTTAGCTTTGGCGTTTTAGTGCTGGAGATTGTGAGTGGCAACAAAAATAGGGGATTCATTCATCCTGAGAATGACAACAATCTTATCGGACATGTAAGTTTAGTAGTGACAAACTAATCATTTGTTTTGCAAACTAATTACAATCAATTTCTACATTATATCCAGGCATGGAGTTTATACAATGAAGGCAAATCGATGGAACTCCTTGATGCAAATTTAGTTGATTCCTGCAATCCTCCTGAAGTTTTAAGATCAATTGAAGTCGGGTTGTTATGTGTTCAACAACATGCAGGAGACAGGCCGAATATGTCATCTGTAGTTCAAATGTTAAGTGGTGAGGGTACATTGCCGCAACCTAAGGAACCAGCATTTTTTATGAATAAGGAGTTTCTTGTAGCTGACTTCACTTCAAGTACATATCAAGCAGGCTCAGTCAGTGATTTAACTATTACCGATGTAGATACTCGATAATATGTACATTTGTTAGGCAAAACACAGTAACAATTATATGTGGTTTAGTAAGTTGATGTGAAAGGA
>JARVZY010010198.1:0-25974 GCA_030686995.1 Artemisia argyi | reverse complement strand
CGATTTTATGCGAGGTTGCCTTGTTTGTTTTCTCAGGATTTACAGGTTATGTATGACAAGAAGATGATTTATTTTTCTGGAAGGGAAGCTTTGATTGTTCATTTTCTTGGAGGAAGATCTAACCTGGCCATTATTATCCATACCGAGCGAATCAGGGGAGTTTTTGATTTCATTCGTTTTACTTATTTCACTTTTACATTCTTTACTTGAACATTGGGGACAATGTTCATCCTAAGTATAAGGGGAGGGTAAAATGATGATACCTTACAGATACACTTTCACTTGAGTTTGTTTGTTTAATAGTAGATGTGTAATAAAACTATGAGAAATACTTGTTAGTGCAATCTTAGCGCCAAATTTAAATTTTTTTACAACATTTAGGAGTGAAACTTTAGCCATAGCAAGCGTCTCATGGATAGGAGATTGTATGACTAGCACAAAACCGTACTATTCAGAAAAATTTTCCACCCAAATATGTGAGGTTCGCCTTTAGATTTGATAGGAAAAACATTTACTATTAGTGCTTATGAGTGTACCGGTAGCATTTAGATTCTAGAACTTGCGTTAGTGATGCATCCCGAGACCACTAGTGAGACTACATTCGTGTAGTAGGATTTACTACATGATAAGAGGCATTAGGATCACCCTTGTGTTAAACCCGTATTATAATTACTTGACCATTTAAGTCATATTACTTGGTAGTTAAGTCAATTAATTTTTCCCACACCCTTAGCGTTGTACTCATTTTTAGTACACAAAACCCCTAGTACACTCCTCCGAGCTTATCTTTTCATTTCTAACTTTAAGCATCTTACTTAAAGGAAGAATTTGTTACACCCCACTTAAATGTACACCCAAATCGCCTTAGCCTTCCGTGTATGCACTCATCTTTAGTGCATTATTGTTATTTGTTAAACCCTTAGTTAATTATCTAATTGATTACATGGTTGCTAAGTCGAGTCATATCCTTGTACATATTGTTTTGGGACGATTGGGACTCATGGGTAAAGTACTTATTTTATGGAGTAATGGGGAAGAACATCATATTATTACCCCCGTATTTGCGTTAATTTTAAAAGTACTCCAAGTGTTTTGATTATCTTAATTCGAGTCGTTAGATTAGTTTATTGTAAATTATGTAAAAATTCAAGTGTAAGGGGAATTTTCATCCCCTATGATGTATTATTTTGGATGGTAGGGTAAGAGTGTATGCAAAAAAAAAAAAAAAAAAAAAAAAAAAAAAAAAATAGAAAAAGAAAAGAGAAAAAACATACGGACTACCATCCCTTTTTATTTTATGTTTTTGTTATTTTCCATTTATTAGCTTAAGTCGAGTCTAGTCTTGGCTTAGCAACGCCATATTGTACATGTAATTGACCAAGATTATTAACTCGCCACCAGTAAAGACTGCCTATATCCAACAAAACCGTGTATTCCATATCCCTACACCTAATGTTACAACCCTTTAAAAAGACCTCTTTGATAGTTTATCCTAGGTGCTTACGCCATGTGGTGGAGGTTTGATCCTTTCCCAAGCCTATGGTAATCTATTTTGCTATAACAGGTAGTGAAAGATGTTTTCCATTTCCATATTGTGATATTACTTTATTACACCCGAGAGATGTGAGTATCTAAACACTATTTGTGAGGTGCTAGTGTATGACCTCCGTGCTTGTCTTTGGTCTTTAGTGGAACGATTATTTTTTGTAATTACTTTTATATTAGTGTTAAATGACCCTAACTTGTATTTTGACTAGAATAAAAGCGCATTTGCTTGAGGACAAGCAAATCTCAAGTGTAAGGGTATATGATGAGGCGAAAAATGAACCACTTTTAGGGGGTCATTTAAGCCCGGAATTGAATTTATTTGATCAAATATTACCCTAAATCGTTCCTTTTGTGATTTTAGGTACTTTGGGAGTGAATTCTGGAAAAGGAAGCAATTCAGACGTTTTTGGAGCATAAAAGTGAAGAAAATGGCAAAGACTTAATTTTCCATGCTGAGAACAGTACCTGACGGCGTCAAGAGGAAGACCCTGATGGCGTCAAGAGTAAAATCCATGACGACCCAGTGCAAACCTGACGGCGTCACAACAAGGGCGTCAAGAGTTAAATTGGTGACGACCTGCATAAGGTGAATACATGACGGCGTCAGACCCAGATCTTGGCAGTCCGAGGAACTATTTGGCGGCGAGATGACGGCGTCAGACATTTGTTCTTGACGCCGTCACCTATCAAACTCTATATATAGTTTTCTATTTTTCATTCATTAGAGAGGAACTTGTGTGGAGAAAACTAGGGCCGAACTTTGCAAACCCTAAGTCATATTTTACAGTGTTTTTCAAGGGTTTTCACCCCTTGAATCCTTTCATGTTCAATTGAGATAAGTCTTCTCTTAATTCAATCAATATGTCTATGTGTTGGTTGATTATATCTTGTGCTTGTCTTGATTTTAACATGCTAGGCTAGATCTATCTTGTGTTTGCTTAGATCTAATGAAACCTAGATGTTAATTATGTGTTGATTACTTGTTTATGATTGTATTGGATGAATGATTTCAATGTTAGGCTTAAGAAAACTGGCAGATCTCCATTGTGTAACATGCTTGAACGTCTTAGGAAACATGAACCGATGTGTACTAGGTTTTATTGGTTGTATTTAATGCATGAGTAAATTCTAATGATCCCATGTTAGGAGCTTCTTAGCCGGCTCGACATAGGAGTGAAGTAGGCGCTCATAGGATTAGGGAAGTAAGTACGCCACCCCATGAATGGTATTAAGGAATACAATCCGTCATCCACGCAACTATAACAAGTAATTAACGTGTAAAAGATATCTAGGGAGTAGTGAAATCTAAGTAAACACAATTCTCCCACATATTGCTCACAACTTTAGTTTAATATAGTTTTATTTTCATTTTTAGTATTTTATTTTGATTGCATCTTAGTATTGGGTT
Source organism: Artemisia argyi (assembly GCA_030686995.1). NCBI lineage: Eukaryota > Viridiplantae > Streptophyta > Magnoliopsida > Asterales > Asteraceae > Artemisia > Artemisia argyi. The sequence goes on along the minus strand of JARVZY010010198.1, from coordinate 23,018 downwards.
AGTTGACTAGCAACTAATTCCGCCCAACTCCTTCAAACCCGAGATTTTTACTTGCTTTCTAAAAAATATAAAAAATACAAAAAGAATCATCCCTCATCTCTAGACCCAGTCTTTAGGTTTTCTAATCCTAGCGACACTATTCCTAGCTGAACGATCAATCCCCCGGTACTTGTCATTATACTATACCACATCGGTCAGGTACACTGCCTGGTGGGGGTTGTAAGCTTCTCGAGATCCATCGAGAGGTAAAGCCTGGTGCAATTCCCACGCATCAGACATTAAAAGAGTATATGTGAAGAGACTTTTTTCAAGATGGTACATTTAAAAAAGTCTCTTCACATGTAATTTTTTAATATGTATAAGTTACATACTAAATGTCAAAGGGAGGTTAAACGCATACGGTTCTTTCAAAATAACCGTAACCCTTATATAAAACCGTAACAAAGTGGATATTCTCTATATTTTGAGACTAACTTGTGACAATTAATTATCCTTTTGGTTTATCATATCAAATATGGTAGCTCCACATTACCACGCTTAATTACTCGAACTTATTTTATCCACAAAAATCATTTAAGTTTCAATATTTTTTTATTGTTGTAAAAATCGGTCCAATATTGTTAGTATCTTTAATTTGTAGTATATTGCATATATGAATATATTTGAAGACATCAATCTCACCATATAATTTTTCTACTCTTAATAACTAATATAACAATTTGATTTTGCCAAATTTGTTTGTCATTCTACTAATGAAACTATAATCATATTAAGATAATCAATTAATCTCCATAGTGATATTACTTATTGAGTAAGATTTAAATTTAATTTACAATAGATTGTATAAATGGTATATCTATATTGTTTAAACTACATGAATTGTCAAAATGATATTACTTATTATGTAAGATTTAAACTACAGTAAAATTATATAAATGGTAAATCTTCAAAATAATATAATCGCTTAATTGCTTATACTAATTGTGGATATGATTACCTGAATCATTACTACGTATTTGTTTTATCTTTAGTCTATTGCTTTGCACCATTTATGGATAAAGATGAAATAAATTACATTATGAAAAGCGAACTATAAAACAAATTTTCTTTTTAACAAAACTATAAAAACATAAAACATTAAAGTAATTAGTATATTCAAGAGTATAAATTATAATTCGTATAATAAAAAATCAGATCGAGTGACCCAAGTCCGAATCATAAACCCGCTCGAATCAATCAATAGACCCGGCATTTAACCAAATACAATTAGACCTAACCCTATTTTTTGTGTACTCCGCCCTATTTCTAAACTCACACACAAACACATCTATCACCATCTTCAAATATTTCTTCTCCCTATGAAAAAATTACATCTCATCTTCATTTAATACCATCAAATCATAAACGAATCACACATCTAAAGATTTAAATAACACAATCGGAACAAAACTCTAACATATGTCTTCGTTTGCGGTTCAAATCTAATCAAGTTCATCATAAATCCGAATCAAACACAAACACACAGCCTTATTGGGACCTTTTTCTTCTTTGATGTCCAAGATGAATGAAGGACACATTTAAACGGATTCAAGATCATAGGATGGGTCTCGCGTAGGGTGATTTGATATTGTTTGCGTTTTTGTTTTTCAAACCGAACAAAAAGAAAGATTGTAACAGTTTTTTTATGGTCCTTTCTTGAATAAGTTCGGATATTAATGAAGCTAGGCTTTAACAAATTCGATTCTTGTAGTTGTGTGATTGTGAGAGTTCATGGTTGTGTCTAGTTTGTAGGATTGGTTTTTTTTCTTCAGCTTTTAAGTCATAGTTTTGGATTTTTTGTTGTCGGTTGTGAGACGTGAAGTTGTTTGTTGTTGGTTGATGTTGGTTGTTCGATTAAGGTTGTTGGATTTGAATGGGTTATTGATTGTTTCATGTTCGTGAAGATCGGGAAAAAATGATGTGGTGAAAATGGTGATAGTGGCTATTTATAATCTTCAAAAAGCAACCGAAAAGATTATTTGCTGCATTTATTCTCAATTGGTTATATTTTACTTCATCTTTCTGACATTCAATTCGTGAGATGGTTGGTGGTGAGCTAGGGTTCTTGTGGTGCGTTTGGGTTCTGGGAATTTTGGGGGAAAAGGGAAAGGGCTCGTTTGTTTATTTGACTATGTTGACTATTTGAACCATGTATATCACTTTGACCAAGGATGTAGGGTATGGGCCGGGTCACAGGATTGGTGATGTTGGACTTTAGGTTTTGTGGCTTTGGACTTGGACTTTGGCACATTGTAATTTCAAATTAATGGTAATGAAAATTACAAGGACTAATTGTGAAAACTTTCAAACTCCAAGGGCCACTTCTGCCAAACTTTCAAAATATTTCCAGGGACCATTTTTGCCATACTTTCAAAATAGATGAAGGACTGAAGTTGACTTTTTAGATCCCAGCATTGACTATTTGACCATCTTCCACTCTCGTGCCCGATTTTTCGGTATTTGCATGATTTTTCGTCCTTTTGTGATTAATCCGTACCTGCATGTTCACAACATAAAAACACATGTTTTCTTGGCATTTGTTAGCTCAATTAGTCATTTTGGGTCGGTATTTGGCCATAAAATGGTATGTGAATTAGCACATACCAGTTGGTTTGCTTGGAGCTTGCATATTTCACTTTCAATTTGTGAGCCATTTATTATTACCACTTTACATTTATAAGGCTACATAAGCTTTTAGTATATAAGATATGGGCAAAATAGCTATTAATGTACTATACTTGCCACAAATGTTATTTTCATGTACTGAACAAATATATATCCTTATATGGGTACTGAACTTCCATTTTTTGATCTTTTTGATGTATTTTGTGACATTTTTGCCCCTGGATTTTTAATAATTTGAGGGGCAAAAACGTCAAAAAGTACATCAAAAAGACAAAAAATTAAAAGTTCAGTACCCATATAAGGAAAGATATTTGTTCAGTATATGAAAGTAATATTTGTTCAGTACATGAAAAATATTTGTTCAATTTGTGACCACAATATTGTCACTAACCTCTTGTATTTTGGTCACCACCTCTAAATTCTACAGCCACAACATGTTTGGTCACCGAAATCTTCTAGCTAATTAACTGCTAGAATTATAAAGTACTATGTATTTGGTTTGATTATCTTAGCTTGCTAGATAATGCTGTCTAGTTTTAGTTGTTTGGGTGAAGTTATAGGTAATTAGATGCTTAATTTTCTCCCGGCTTAGATAAACTTACATCTAGCTTAGAAGCATCGGAGTTTTATCTTGAAAACGTGCTTCTAATTTGGTCAGGTTTTTATGTAGTTCTCATACGGCCGGTATTTGCTTTGTTTTCAAACATGTGGTATATTTTTGTAAAATACGTGGAGTTTAACATGATTTTACAATGCAAATTTAAACTTTCATAGTCGTTTTACTACATAATTTATTAGTGATAACTATAGGTTTATGTAATGACATATGGGTAATAGTCACGACCCTGAAAATGAGGCGTGCTACATAAGTTGACAAATAATACCATCTATTTTATGTCAGATAGCATACAATCTATTCATTTTAAAGACTATTGTATTTTTGTCAACAATGTAGTATATTTTAGGAATAATACATGTTTGTTGTATTCAAGTCAGTCCACCACCTTTGATTATAAAATATAATTTTAATAGTCCATATCACAAAGTCGACCCAAGACCTTCATGCTCTTTGAAGATTAAAGTGATAATTATTTTAAAATGTATCGTACATATTATACATTTCAGTTTTGTGTAGTAAACATTTTTTTTTTCTTTTTTTCTCAAATTGACGTACCAAACTTGTCATTTTTGTCAACTTGATGTATTCTTTTACTACCTTCTAGTTGTTGATTACCATACACCAAAATGAAATATGTGACAAGTTAGCAACATTTACAAATTATCCTTATTTAATTTTTTTGCCAAATCAAGATTTCGCATGATTATAAATCGGCTTATTTGACTAAAAGTCAATATAACTAAATTAAAAAAAAAAATATATAAATTATGTTATTCGGGTCAACCCGAAAACGGAACTACATTCAAATTCGGTTTTCGGTTCGGTTAACTCAAATTTAAATTTGGTCCGGTTCGGTTCCGTTTGTGTACATTCATTAGTCTGGCTAAACTTAAACGAATGATAAGAACAACCCTTCGTTCATGTTCATGGTTCGTTTACAACTCTAAGGGTTTGCATTTTGGTGGGGTTAATTAGGGTTTTGTGATGTCGGAGTGATGAATGGAGGAGATTGAGTTCGTGTAAACGGAGTGTTTGCATGACTGCCATTGATGAAAGCTCGAGCTTTTAGGGTTTGGGATCGAATGGTAAGGTTTTAATTTTGTTCTAGTTTGTCCGAATGAGGGAAGCGGGAAAACAATCTTGTACTTAAACTAATAAAGAAAAAGGATAATCATTTATTAATGTATCTTACTTACCAAATTTTCTAATTTTGTGCAAAGAGCTATAGTAATTTTTTTATTTTATTTATTTATTTTTTATTTTTTGCAGATTGATGTACTGTAACTTTTTTGACGTGACACAAACCGGCTGAGAAGGTAAAAAAAAGATAGATATTAAATTGACGAAAATGACAAGTTTGGTACATCAATATGTAAAAAATTAGTTTACTATACAAGACCAATGATCAAATGATAAGAAAACTTAAAACGAGAAGGATGAGAAATAATTATAAATACACATTTGAGATGCATCGACTTGAATTAGATGCATCCCTAGTCTTTTAGATGCACCATAATATATTTTCTAGCAAAAAATTAGATGCATATACATATATTAGATGCATTTCATCAAGTTAGACGAATCCTATATATTTTTCGTCCTCTGCGAGTCAAATTTGTTTTTAATACTACTTTGCATCGTTTTCACTTCAAAATCACTTTCGAAACTAATTGGGATGCATCTAAATAAATAGAGATGCATCTAAATCAAGTCGATGCATCTCAAATGTGTAGTTATAATTATTTCTCATCCTTCTCATTTACAAAACTGGAAAATATAAGTATGACATATTTTAAAATAATTATCCCGATATTAAATAATAAAACTTTGTCAGCTAACTTGCTCTTTAATCAAATTTCTAATTACTTGCCCCTTGAAACTCGTATTCTGATGGTTGATTAAACTCGTATATTGATCCTTGATTAAAGAAATAGTTGGTATACTTAGCGGATTAAGCAATCATAAATTACTAGAATTACTCATATTTAATAATGTTAATCACCCACAATTAATTAGTATAAGCATGACTTTTTGGTAACTAAAAGAATTAAATAAGCCCACTAAACCTATACTAAGAAAGATGAGAGAGTTGGGTGTTGAACATTGTGTTTTGATGATAACCAATATATATATATATATATATATATATATATATATATATATATATATATATATATATATATATATATATATATTTTGAACGGCAATTGTGGATACATGACCCTTAGCCCAGAAGGCGTAGCGAGCCTACACCAGGTTGGGTCCAGCCCAGAAGGCAATGACACCTTTTCTTTTACGCACGCGGGAGGAAACCCTATCGCCCTATACAAGACTTGAACTTGAGACCTTGCCTAGGAGGGTAAAACCTCCATAGCGCTAGACCAAAGGGCCATTGGTAATATATATACATTGTTAAAATACATAGTGAAACTAATTACGATCCAGGAGTCAAGTAAATTAGCTAGTACGAGTATAAGAGTAGCCAAACCTAATTAATTTTTGAAGTTTAACTGTTTATATCAAAACAGTGAAGCAGAATTAGCTAGTACGAGTATAAGAAGTCAAGTTGTTGCTTTCTCTTATTTTGCTAATTCTGTAATTTTGAAAATTATATCAAAACATTGAAGCAGAATTTTGTTGTGTAATTCCAAAAATAATTGCGGGTAATTTAGTAGTTTAACTAGTACAATAAAAATGTAACTACAGATAGCGTCGGGTATCTCAAAAAAGTGTATATTTGTCATATAACCGAAAACTATAATCTTTTACCTACACCTCTTGATAAAAATATCAGACTAGTGACGACTTTTTTATGTCACTAAAAGCTCTTCCACTAAATATCACTTTTCTTGTGACGCCAGGTTATAACAAATTTGGATTTTCAGAATAATACATAAATTACAAGTATACTAACAATTCTAACAAAGAACAGGAACTATGACCATTTCCAAATAAAATGATCTTAAATGGACTGTTTTTTAACACACACACACACTAGTATGCATGTAGGCATGTATGACCAAGAGAACAAGCAAACGGATATACTTGCAGGACTTGCCAGTTGTATTTGTTGTTTATGTGTTTCTAAGCTGTGATCTGGATATCAGGACGAACGGCAGAGCTGGAAATATACCCGTCCGAGGATTTGATTATAAAAATGTATGTACTTTAGATGTTAGCAAAGACTAAAACCTTGTTAAAAGAGACCAATATATTATAAAAACAGAAAAATTAAAAAAAAAAATCTTCATGTTTGTCTGTTCAGCATTGTTTCAAACAACAAGAAATAGAGCTATGTGAAGTAACCAAGGGGTCTTGTTTATTGTCCTTTGGCCGCTATAGACTATAATGATGGAAAAATCCAAAATTTCTTAGCTACTCGCTTTGTTCAACCCGCAGAATTACTAATCATACTTGAAATCTTTGGTAGTTCTCAAGCATAAGGCATATACTTCAGTAATCTTAAATGAGTTCTTCGTGTATATATATCTTGCCATCTTGTAACCTAAGAGCAAGATATCGACTGATTTCTAGCATCAAAGATGGCATCAAAGCTTCAATTCTTCTTGCTACTTTCAATTTCATGTGCCTCTCTGCAGATAACGTTGGCTGGAGATCCCGACATTTTAACAGACTTCATTCCTCCACCAATTCCATTTGGTGGCCCTCTGGGTGGAATCTATTTCACCTTCACTGGGATGAGAGCACTTGTCAATGCACCCTTCCCAGATGCTTTTAAGGTCACGAAAGCAGCCATGGCTGAGTTTCCGGCTCTTAACGGTCAGAGTGTTTCTTATGCTGTACTACAGTTCCCTAATGGCACGGTTAATCCACCACACACCCATCCTCGGGCCTCAGAGCTTTTGTTTGTTCTTATGGGTTCTTTGGAAGTTGGATTTGTTGACACTACTAACACGCTGTTTACTCAGACACTGCAACAAGGTGACATCTTTGTTTTCCCAAAGGGACTTGTTCACTTCCAATTTAATAGTGATGCCAATAATCCAGCTTTGGCTCTCTCCGCCTTTGGAAGTGCAAGTCCAGGGACCGTGTCAGTTCCAAATTCAGTTTTCAATACAACTATCGATGATCAGGTGTTGGCTTTGTCCTTCAAAACTGATGTTCCTACAATTCAGAAGATCAAATCTGGATTCTCAGGCTAATAAGATCATGTACTTGACATGCAGTTTATGTACTTTGTTAGCCAATTTCGAACACCAATTATGTTGTTCTTGAATGATGGAATAAAAAGACCTTGTTTTTCCTTTCTTTTGAACTAATATTCAAGTTCTTCAGCACATAGGACGACAAATTAACTCTTCCTAATGATAATCTCACACAGATTAATTATTAAAAAAAAAATAATAATAAAGAAAGAAATAAAAAATAAAGAAAGAAAAAAAAAAAGAAGCCTTTTCCTAGTAGTATTTAAGGTGTGTGATCAGTTTGCTAAAAAAATAGAAATTATGTAAAACTTGTATTAGTACAATTTTATAGAAGTAAATTAGGATTTAAATGGTAGTAATTAGATTATAATAACATGTATCAAAATGAGTATGTAAAATGGAGATCATCAAGAAGGTTTACTCCTTAAAACCAACTTTGTCATATGGGAGGTGATTTGCACACTGAAAAAAATGATTGGGATACTCCAATCTATTGTGTATGGACATTTATACCCTCACAGTTACTATTACACTTTTACCCATGTGAGGTTATAAATGTCCAAACATAACTAATTGGAGTGTCCCAATCATTTAGTGAAGTGTGCAAATCATTTCCCTTTTCATATATACCCCACTATTTTAAGAATCAGGTAAAGTCAACTATACCCCACTATTTTAAAGTTGCTTCACGTGATGTATCTTCCCCCAATAATATCATGGGTTCTAATGTAATGGACTTAAACACCACCCTTCCCAATCCTTAACCCAGTCCCCTGACCCCAACTTCGGCCCAACAAGAGACTCCCAAAAGCCCAATATCGAAAACCAAATCCACAACCAAACCTAAAAGCAAACGTCATCATTCTATCCCTGTTTCCTCCTCTACATCCAAACCACTGATCCCACAAACAAGAAAAAAGAGGTTTGCATCTCTTCGTTTAATTGATCCCCTTAATGGTGTTTCAAAACATTCAAGTAAAAAGAATGTCGGTTCCAGAATTAGCACCAATTCCCAAACCTCTAAACCTCCATCCCTACCCACCTCTAATTCTATTTCTGATTCACAGTCCTTGATTCGTAGGTGCAACACGCGAATCCTATCTAAACCCAACTGTGAGTTGGACACTGAATCTTTGGAAGTCAATAGAACTATCGACATAGGTAAAGCCCTTGGCTTTGACTTGGTTGGAAAAGAAGCTGATGTTGCCCAAGAATTGGGTACTGAAATTTCAAAAAGTTTCCCATGAATGTGCTCTCTTTAAATGTTAGATCAGGGGTCGGGGAAGACCATAAAAGAAGTTGGGTTAGAAGACTTTGTTTAGAGAATAAAATTCACTTTCTGGGTTTGCAAGAAACGAAGTCAAGTGACGACAACCGCCTCTTGATTCAATCTATGTGGGGCCATTCTTGTTTCGATTATGCATTAAATAAAGCTAACGGTAACTCGGGTGGAATCATAGCTATTTGGGATACGTCCAAATTTCTTAAGACGTCGGCCATTGCAGGTGATGGTTACCTGGCACTTATGGGTAAATGGATATCCATCAATATTGATTGTCTTCTTATTGTAGTCTACGCCCCACAATCTTTGAAAAAGAAAAAGAAGTTCTGGGTTGACATTGAAATGCTTGTTCACAGGATAGGCTGTATATCTCTTGTTATAGGGGATTTTAATGAGGTTCGGAATGAATCCGAACGATTGGGATCACAATTCTGTCATCGTGGTGCTTCGGTCTTCAATGAATTCATTCTTTCCGCGGGGCTTCTCGACTTACCAATGGGAGGTATGCGTTTCACCCGTATGAATAGCTTAGGGTCAAAACTCAGTAAAATTGATAGAATTTTGGTTTCTAAAGAATTCCTAGATAGATGGCCAAACTCTCACACCTTGGCCCTTATGAAAGAATTCTCAGATCATTCTCCCATTATTCTCCTTAACATGATAAAGGATTATGGCCCTACCCCTTTCAAGTTCTATAACTCCTGGTTGCTACATGATGAGTTTATCGAAATCATGTCTGACTCTTGGACATCAAGTGTTGGTAGTAATACTAACAACTCGGCTATCCTATTTAAACAAGAGCTAAAAAACCTCAAAAACAAGATCAAACTCTGGAGAAAAAAATTAAGTGTCACAGAATCTCAGGCTGCAACTGATCTTAGAGAAAAAATCAATGAAATAGACCGAAAAGCTGAATTGTCTCCCCTTTCGGCTGCTGATGTGGATTTACGTATGGAAAATGTTAGGAATACAAATATTCCTGTAAAAGTCTCGGTCACCTGATTATTGTAATAGCATTAAGATAGCTCGTAGTTTATTTATTAGTTAGTTAGATATTAGTTTAGATTAAGTAACACCGTGGAAGAAGGACGGGTCTTTACCCACTGTATGCCTGATCCACAGCCCGGGTGTGGGCGTTTTGTAGAAAACTATAAATACCCCTCTCCACATGTGGAGAGGGTTGGAACTTCTAATCATTCAATTTCTTTTTCTTTCACTTTCTCTCTCTAGAGTTCCCAACTCTCTATCCCTCTCTCTCTCTAAACTCTTACCATGGCTAATCTAACCTTTCATAATCCAAGACCACCCGAACCACATGAATCAACACTATGTTTAGATCCTACAATTGGTATCAAGAGCCATGGTTCTATCTTAGGGACTAGCGTGTTCTTGGATTTGTGGTTCATTTTGGTTCGAATTGATTAGTAATTCATTCTTGTTTTCTCTCTTTCTTACTTGGTTCGAATTGATGTACAACATTGACTACAATATCATTTTTGTCCTCTTGTCTACTTTGGACAGTTTCATTCATGAATGATTCATGTGGAAAGTGGTAGATTGTGTATATGTCATGGGTCATTCTCCATTGCGATTATTTTTTTTTGTTGTTGTTGCGATTAACAGTGCATGGTACTGTCTTTTGGTTTATTAGCAAAACGGGATAATGACAAACATAATATTGAAAGTGACTGTTCTGTTTTATTTGTGGCATTTAGCTGTTTTTTGCGACTAGTCCAAACTTGCGATTAGTCCAAACAGTTTTGCGTTTAACTGTTTTTTTTTGTGGTTAATTCCAAACTGAGTTTAACTCTCTTTATTGCGGTTAGTTCCAACTATCTGCGGTTAACTCACTTTTGCGGTTAGCTCATGATCAGTGTTGCGGTTAGCTTTTGATGAATCAATTTTATTCACAAAACCAAACGAGATGCTGCCATATCTTTGTCAGATGTTGCGATTAGTTAAAAGGTAGAAGAAGAAGAGGACATTGACCATGTTGACCCAAACCAAAATACCAGTACTTCTTTTGTACCTCAGTCTAAAACAACATCAACCCTCGCCTCACCCATCACTACAAACTTCTTTCAAGACTCAAACTTCATGAATAAATGTTACAATCTCAGATCGCTTGTTCACTTGTCACCTATCTTTATAGATTTTAATCGTGTGAACTAAAGCAACCACCATAGATCCCATTGCTCAACTCGAAGTACAAAAGAAAGGATCTTAGATTTTTTTCTCGTGGTTCCAATTAGTCCATTCAAAGAACAAACACACGAAGAGAGTAAATCATCATCGATCAATTTTTTGTTGAAGCCTAGCTACATCTTTAATATCCGAACATAATGAGATGAACAAAACTATTCAGCTTCATCCATCCCTCGTTCGTTTACAGAAATCACAAAAACGAAATATACAAACCAAACCTACCTGAGACCCCTATAGAGATCTTGAAGATTAATACTTATGGTGGTCGGTCACTTTGAGCAGAAACGTAATAACAATTAAAGTAAAATGGTTTGAGATTAGTCTGTGTTAAAGTACGAATCTGGTTTGTTATTTTTGTTTGTGAGTTTCTCTGGGTTTGTGATTATTCAAATTAGATTAGATAAGATCCAGTTTGTGGTGTTTGATTTGGATAAGAGAGAGACAAGTTAGTGATGGGGGCGGAGTATACTTTGTGTGTGTGTTTAGGTATAAACTAATGAGGTTTTAGGGTAACCTAAACATACCGTGTTATGATTTGTATTTTGGATCGGGCATTATCATTCACTGATCCGAAAAAGGTACATGTACTGGGCTGAACTGTTTTAATCACATGCATGCTGTTGGGCTGTAATGTGCTAAATGGAGTTTGATTATTTGGGCTTGTGGGCTGGTAATGTCAACAAGGGACGATTTCTTTTCCTCTGGTCGCTATATCTTACAAGGAGTCAAGGATCAAATGTTAAATGCTAATTTTTGCTAACACTTTGATTCACTTTTTGTCAATGTTTGGAAATACGGTAATGCAAACTGGAATTTGTTATATTGTGTTTGGGATTCGCAAACAGTACAAGCTTGTAGGGATATAAATTTGGTCCACCGTTTTGATCGAGCTACAATATTCCGAGATTGAGAATTGTGTTGGGTTAAGATATTCTTCGGGTATATTGGATTTATTGGATGCCTATGATTTGAGTGAGCCTGCAATTTAATTTTTGCGACTTGAGTTACAGTTGACAACTTGTGATTTGATTAACTGCGGTTCGTCAAATTGCGTTTTGATTTGTTACGACTTGACTGATTGCAATTTGACCAATTGCGATTTGACGTTGCGAGTTAACACTTGCGATTCGACTTATTGCAATTTGGTTGTCTGCAATTTGACTTGTTGCTATTTTTCAAACTGCGACTTGACTTGCTGTGACTTGACTTGCTGCAATTTGACTTGTTGCGATTTTTCAAACTGCGACTTGACTTGCTGCAACTTGATCAAGTTGATACTTGACTTCGTTGACCTAAGTTTTGAAGATTAGTATTGCAACTCACACTTAGATGTTCTTGTTAATTTCGCGGTTACTCTTCATGTTTTTGGAAAATCCCGCGAAAGATTCGATAGGCTGGACTTGGTTTTTGACATATTAAAACTTACGGGATCTGACTATTATCTTCGGGATAAGTTTGTGCTTCGAGAACAGCAGGAATTGGGAAATTACGGTGACTTGGTTGGTGTGTTAATTCACGGGTTGGTATACTTAGTGTCACAAACACCTCGGGGTGGATGGACGCACGATGTTTGGTGACTCTTGCTCGAGTGTATTTAAGGTGATTAGACTTGGATGTTCAAGAAGTAGATATATACAATTAAGGATGGAAGGTTGGGTATATATCACTACCTATATTTAAAGGAGTTACGTTGTTATGCTCAATATAGGTTCTAAATCACGATTTTAGTGCAAGTATAAGTCACTAACTTGTCCTTTATCATGCTTCATCAAGAGATTGTTGTTTCTCAAGCTTCTAATGGGATTGTAGTACAAGAACTTCTCAAGAGATGGTCAGACTTAAAGACAGGAGGTGATTTGTTTAGAGATGTGCTTTAACCCTTTACTCACTCTATAGTTGAGCACATTTCATCCAGTGGTTTAGCATATTCCGAACTTCAATGAATCATTAATCTGCTAAATCATTGATGAGGAGTCCAGCAAGGTGTTACTACAAGCATGTCTTTATCACCTTCTTCTCTGCAGTAGGTTTATGTGTCTCCTTCCATGTATCTGTTTTGCGCATGTCAAATTTACAACTATCACAGACTTTCAGTTTTTGGCAAAAAGGTCATAGCATGTCCTTTTTGAGGGGGAGACTTTGCGCAAGTTTCCTAGCGATTCTGTCTCCTGTAGAGTGAATCTTTGCAGTTCCGGTTTCAACAATTCAGGATTCAGTGGGTCAGTCTCTAGAGGTTTGCTCACTCTTTAGCGACTATCTCTAACTTATTGGCAAGTTACTAAGTGATGAGATTCGTGTGATTGGGTTTAATCATTTTGCAATTAGTGAATTGTTGTAACTTAAGTCGTTTCGATTAATCAAATTGTTATCTGACGTTGTGAGTTAATCCTTACGACTTGACTAATCTCAATTTGATATATTGTAACTTGACTTGTCACGACTTGACACTTAGTGCGAATTGTGACTCATCTGGTATCTCTCTCTAAGTTTAACTTGCTGAATATATCTTCCGGTTTCTTTTTATAGGTTTTGTATTTTTCTATTTACTTTTTGGTTTTTTAAAATATGTACAAAGGATATTAACCAAACTCATTACTCCTCAGCATCCAGACTTTTCTCCGCTTCCATCATTTGACATGCTGAAGAGTAACGTGAGCACATTTGACCAGGGATTAATTCAGGCATTACACTCTCCCCTAATTAGTGCTCTCCCCCAATCCTGACAACCTTTCTGATGAACACCCACAATAGAAGGAAGACTTTGGATGAACACCCATAATATGAAGAGGTCTTTTGATAACCAAATACATGCCGTCTTTAGTCTTCTAATCACATAGAAGGAGAATGTAGAGAAGACTGTAGACACGACCTACTTCAAGATTGCCTAATATGGAGGAACAGAATACCAACCATCTTCATCTCACCAAATGCCTTCCAGTAACCTTACATATAATCCTTACGACTTGACTAATCTCAATTTGATATATTGTAACTTGACTTGTCACGACTTGACACTTAGTGCGAATTGTGACTCATCTGGTATCTCTCTCTAAGTTTAACTTGCTGAATATATCTTCCGGTTTCTTTTGTTGACTTTAGTAAAATCCCTAGAAAGAAACATTTCTCGGTTTAAGTCACACAAGTTGTAAAATCCCGTTTGAAGATATTGAGATGTCAACTGTTTCGGATGTCAATCAAGCAGCTGGGTCAGACAGCTATGTTTGATTGGTCTGACTATGAGTCATGGGCACTCCTAAGTATTTGCGCATGTTTCTTCTCACTTTGATTGCTCAACCGCACAAAATGATCATGAAGCTAATTTGGTATCCCTTGCTTGAGGGTGAAGTTGGATTTCATGAAAGAGTATACCTATTTTATCTTGAAATCGGGGATGGTTGGATGCAGGATTTCAATGATAACTTGCTCGCGCATATGATGTAAGTTGAAGACTTGGGTTATCTAGTTTCCAGAAGTCGGGGTGGATGGTTGAAGACCTGGTTAACTATCACTTAAAGGAGTTACGTTATTGTACTCAGTGTCACACGTAGATGACATTGTGGATAATCGCAAGAGGTGATGATTGTCATACTTTGTCAAGATAGTATTGAGTACTTAGAGATTTGCATGGTTCACAAATTCTCTACACCGTTCTTCCAACAATAATGCAAGCTTAGGTAACAAATTTGAGTAATTCTACTTCATTTTCATGATTGGTATATCGGGTTCCTTCATCATGTGGTCAAAATTGTTTGTGTTCGAGGTGGTTAATTGGACAAAGACTTTAAAATTGTGATGTGATCTGTAATTCTCACATGATATTCTTAACCCAAACTGATGTTCTCCATAACCAAATCAGTCATGCCACATTCAACCTGTTACTATCTCACGGTTTCTTCTTGGTTTTGTAAAATCCCGCGAAAGAACTTATTTCTCGGTTTAAACTATAGATTTGTAAAATCCCGTGATGATGGGCTATGTGCTCTTGACCATGGTCGGGTTAAAACCATTATCAAAGTTCAGCCATAACATCACAAATGGCTGGATTGAGGCATTGAATTGACAAAATGTGACTACGGGGTTAGTTCAGTATTATTTATTTGAGGCTGAAGTGAAATTTCATGGGTGCGTGTACTTAGTATCTGAAGATATCGGGGAGGTTGGATGAAGATTCTTCGAGATCCTTGTTCGAGCTTTCAATACAACGACAAGGACTTGGATATCTAGTTATTTTTTCTTTCTCTCTATTGCAAAATAACTATCACTTTAAGGAGTCACGTTGTAGTGCTCAGTGTCACACGAAGTTGTGGATATCCAAGAGGAGATGTACATCTTATACTTGATGGTTGGTTGGTTGAAGAGTATAGACTACTTAGGGATTCGATGTTGCACGAAGTCTCTGCACCGCTCTTTGTCCCGCATTAGTACAAGTTTAAGTCACAAATTTGGGTCATATTACTTCGGTCTCAAGTTCATCATATTGGGTGTCTCTCCATCAGTAGTCACGACATATATCCGACAGAATGATAATGGGGTTGGTAACGAGTTAGCAAGAGAGTAGAAGAAAAGAGAGAGATGACGTCTGTACACTTCAGTGCAGGCCTCGTACTTCAACATTATGGCGTCTGCTGACAACACTTCAGGCCCCGTTCATCTAAGAAAAGAAAAGTGTATGCTTGAGTGCACTTTATCTTCAAAAGAAGAGGAATCTTCTTATTTATGGCCATTCTCATCAACAAGTTCATGCTCTTTCCGTGCTTATTCTGTTTTCAAGTGGATCGGCACATATTGGAGTATTCTATTATTCACTTATTCAACCAAAACTTGCATTCGACAGGCATATGCAATTTTTGAGAGGGGGAAAGGGTGAATAAACAACATGTCAGTCCTCAAGAACCGTCAAGTGGAGCTTCCTACCGTTGATGGTATTCATATTCACTTGTTCAATCATCAAAAATTGCAGTTGGCTGGCATATGCAATTTTTGAGGGGGGGAAAGGGTGAATATTAATCTACATGTTGGATGATGATTGAGAATTGGTCATACGACTCCTGAATACGTCAGTTCAGGAGTTGTACAAACCATGGTTCTCCAACACTACATCTTCCTCTTTATTAAGGTGTTGAAGAACATGGTCATGGAATGCTAATCGACATCGTCTCACGGGCTGTCAGTAACAAAGGGTTTCCAGTCAATGCTTCATGTATACGTCATCAGGCTACATGTACACATAATGATGATGATTCCGATTAATCGTAACCATCATGGGGGAGAGAAATGTGTACACCAAGGTCGCACAAAAGGTTCACGTGATTGGGCTTAATCGTGTATTCCGGTGTTGAAAAGCCGCAGAGATGATCAGTGGTTCAACTTGTCACCTTGGTATTAACGTTTCACTGTTACGTCATGGTATGATTAATCGTAACCATCAGGGGAGAGAGAATGTGTACATCAAGGACGCACAACAGGTCTACGTAATCAGGGCTTAATATCCAAGGATGGATACATTCTATAGATGATCAGTGGTTCAATCTGTTACTTTGGTGTTATACTAAAGACTGAAGAAGGTCGAGTCGTCAGTCTATTCTTTATTCTCGGTTGGGTGTTATCGTCTCATGTGTGCGCTGCGGGCTGATGGGTTATATGTAAGGTTACTGGAAGGCATTTGGTGAGATGAAGATGGTTGGTATTCTGTTCCTCCATATTAGGCAATCTTGAAGTAGGTCGTGTCTACAGTCTTCTCTACATTCTCCTTCTATGTGAATAGAAGACTAAAGACGGCATGTATTTGGTTATCAAAAGACCTCTTCATATTATGGGTGTTCATCCAAAGTCTTCCTTCTATTGTGGGTGTTCATCAGAAAGGTTGTCAGGATTGGGGGAGAGCACTAATTAGGGGAGAGTGTAATGCCTGAATTAATCCCTGGTCAAATGTGCTCACGTTACTCTTCAGCATGTCAAATGATGGAAGCGGAGAAAAGTCTGGATGCTGAGGAGTAATGAGTTTGGTTAATATCCTTTGTACATATTTTAAAAAACCAAAAAGTAAATAGAAAAATACAAAACCTATAAAAACCATAAAAATCTGAAAAATCATATAAAATACAAAAATATTCTTCTCACGACATGTCTCTTGTGTAATCAATATTATGTACGTTTTTAGAAATGTCATTCAATAATGACACGGAATCATACATATGCTTGAGCAAGAGTTTTTCGGTTTCAAATAAAGTTTTTTTTCTAAAACATGTCGTCTCTCAAAACATTCTTCAAAATTATGGCTTACAGTCACTTCAGGCTGTAACCCGCACTTCAATCTATGGCTTGTAGTCATTTCAGGCTGCAACCCGGACTTCAAAATTATGGTTTGCTATTACTTCAGATAGCAACCCGCTTTTCAAAATGGGGAAAACACGTCGCCATAAAGACGGTTGTTCCTTTTACCGGGTGAAGTTCACTTGGGCATGGATTACTTTATATCCATGTTTCCTCGATCTAATGTACGTTTCAGTGCATTATTTCTTGATAAAGAAGAGAAGTCCTCTTTTTATCGCCAAATACTTTCCCTTCTATGATTTTTTCGGAAAGTATTTGTGCAAAACTTGGTGGTACCATGAGATTTTGATTGAAAGTCAAATTGAATCTAAATCTTTGATAAAATTTTTCACTCAACAAATGACATAACATATTTATGTTTTAAACATCCGTCATTGATTGAGGGGGAGAATGATTTTCAACAAATTTTATGTATCATCAAAACTCCCCACTTTGTACAAAAACAACAATACGACTTGTGATGGTTATGTGTCAGAATGAGTAAATTTTCAAAGAGTTTTTCGTTAAAACTTCGAATCTTTTTCAAACTCTTCAAATCTGACACATAACAACCTCCCTCACAGATTGAGGGGGAGCAGAAAAGGTTCCTTTTTATCAGAAAATATTAAAATTGACCGCATTTCTCTCCCAAAAGCTTTCTAACTTATTTAAATCAATTGAGATAAAAAATCTCGAAAGATTTGAAATTTTTGATCGGAGGAGAGAATGTGATTTAAATATGAAATCTGATAATCAAATGTCAATAAAAGGCTAATGTGCTAAAAAGGCTAATGTGATTTAAATATGAAATCTTTAAGACTCAATAAAAGGCTCCCGCATATGTGCTAAACACTTTCGAATATCGATGCACATATTGAAGGGGAGCAAAAAGGCGTTTGTGGAAGTTATACCAAAGACCGACCATTTATCTTTATGCATGGAGTTATAAGGTTGGTTAAGGTTAGGTATAAGTTCCCATGATCCACCAGAACCGGAAGGATCTTCCCAGGGACAATCCATAGATAGATTAGAAGTCATTAGGAATGATTGAAAAAAAGGAGTAAAGCGAGAAAGGGAAGAGTGCGGACTGAGATAGAGCTAGGACTGGAACATACCCAACAAGGTTCTAGTGGTGAAGTCTCGGTAAGCACTGAAGGGGTTGAAGAATGAAAAAGAAATGAAATGAGAAAGGGTGAAAAGAAATAGCCCTCCAAATATTCAACCTTAGGGCAGAAACCGGGTTCAATTCATAAGCTACTGGCGGTTACTAAGGTAACACCGGTATTGAAGACAAGACGTCATGGACCCAGTGACGCACTGCACTAAACTTCCCAACCACTCAAGTTCTCTTAAAAGAGCTTGTTTCACTCTCACGGGGAACCCTGTGCAATGTATCGACCGTTCATTGTGAGCTATGTTGATACCTAAAACAGGAGACACCTCCCCAATCTCCAGGAGCGGATCAAAACGCACTATTGAGTCTAAAGCCATGAGATCATCCATAAATCTCGTTAGGACACACATTCCAAATATGCTTATTGTTTCACACAATGTGGAAAATAAGAAAAAATATTTAGAGTCCTACGCATTATCCTTGCGGTATTGCCAGAACATCCGAGTGATATGAAAATATTCACAATGAAGATGGAAATCCTTCTGGAGCGAACATCACTCAAGCTCTTGGTAGGTGACATGTGAGATCCATCTTGGATCAATGATCAAGTGACAACTGGAAAGCAACAATGGTGCGATTCAACATTGAATCAAACTTGTTTCAGGATATGGATTGATGGATACTTTTGCAAAAACCTTTCAATGTGCTCACAAACTAATTTTTCGAGCACATTGATTGTGCATAATCTTTCAAACAAAAGTATTTTTGATGGAAATGTGATTCAAAGCTTAAAACTCTCGTCGTGTCTCAAAAATGTTTATCATATGACACGCGAGTGATTTCTATAAATCAATTTCTCATCAATCCGTGAATATCAATTCACCAATTCACTCTATCGTGCTGTCTGCTTTGAGACGTTCCGGTATGAGAACATGCTTAGTATGAAGATTTCAAAGTGGATTCTTTGGAAAATTCATTACTATAAGCTGGAAATTCCTGTCAAGGAGAGTCTACTTTAAAAGGAGACTCTACCTGATCACAGGTCGGTTTTCACAAAACCGGAGGGTAGTCTGTCCTCGCAGAACGAATGACAATGCCATATTCGTTCTCTATCTTTATTGCTAACTGTTTTATTTCAGGGACACATATAAAGATGGCGTTGATGGCTCCCATTTCTAGCTGAATCGGGTCAATCCATACCTCATGCTCACACATCCTCCACACTATCAATGAAGATGAGAGACTTGCTACAACAAATGTTGAGAGACTACCAACAACGTTTCCTCAACTCTGATGAAAAAGTCTCCTGATCCACAACTCCAATGCAACGTCTCCAGATACAGAAGGGTGTGAGCATGATGGTCCTTAGTCACTACATCACATGAAGGCAATACAACTATGGATGAGGCTGGAGATTTACTTTGGCTGACGATCTCAAAGAAGCTCAAAGATCACACATCACAAAGGAACTCAAATCACAAGTTCATTGCTGGATGTACAAAGTGTGCTAAAAAGTGAAGAATCAGAACCTACGAGCGACAAGATCAAAAGAATGCTTGAAGAACAAAGAGCTTAATTTCAAAGGTGACCTCGCTTAGGGGGAGATTGTTAGGAATACAAATATTCCTGTAAAAGTCTCGGTCACCTGATTATTGTAATAGCATTAAGATAGCTCGTAGTTTGTTTATTAGTTAGTTAGATATTAGTTTAGATTAAGTAACACCGTGGAAGAAGGACGGGTCTTTACCCACTGTATGCCTGATCCACAGCCCGGGTGTGGGCGTTTTGTAGAAAACTATAAATACCCCTCTCCACATGTGGAGAGGGTTGGAACTTCTAATCATTCAATTTCTTTTTCTTTCACTTTCTCTCTCTAGAGTTCCCAACTCTCTATCCCTCTCTCTCTCTAAACTCTTACCATGGCTAATCTAACCTTTCATAATCCAAGACCACCCGAACCACATGAATCAACACTATGTTTAGATCCTACAGAAAAGGTAAAGACTCTTGTCGACTTAGAAAACAGTAAGCTAAAAGATCTTAGACAAAAATCTAAGGTTAAATGGGCATTGGAGGGTGACGAAAATTCGAGCTTCTTTCATGGGATGATAAACAATTGTCGAAACCAATCAAGAATAAATGGTCTAGCAATTGATGGTTCTTGGGTGACAGAACCTATCCATATAAAGTCTTACATCTTCCATTCTTTTGAAGACAAGTTCAAAGAAACAAATTACACTAGACCTTCCTTTACCAGCAACCTTTTCAAACAACTAACACACGAAGAAAACCTCTCACTTGAATGCCCAATCACTTCTCAGGAAATTAAAAATGCCGTATGGGATTGTGGAGGAGATAAAGCCCCCGGTCCGGATTGGTTTCTCTTTCAAACTTATCAAGAAGCATTGGAATCTATTGGGTGATGACATTACTACATATGTTAAGGACTTCCACTCATCAGCCTCCATTCCACGTGGTTGTAACTCTTCTTTCATCACCTTGGTTCCTAAAGTTGATGATCCCATTACAATTAGCGACTTTAGGCCGATAAGCCTTGTTGGATGCCAATACAAAATAATTGCTAAAGTCCTAGCAAACCGTCTTGCCTTGGTCATTCCATCAGTTGTGAGTGAAGTGCAAATGGCGTTCATAAAAGGTCGTCAAATTACCGATGGACCTCTTTTGGTTAATAAAATCATCTCTTGGGCTAAGAAGCATAAGAAAAGGCTTCTCCTCAAATTGGATTTTGAAAAGGCATTTGACTCTCTAAGTTGGTCTTTCTTAGATTCAATCATGTCTCAAATGGGTTTTGGTGAAAAATGGAGAAAATTGATTTATTCTTGTCTTAATTCAGCATATGCCTCGGTTCTTGTCAATGGTTCCCCAACTAATGAATTCAAGATCGGAAAAGGTCTTAGACAAGGTGACCCGTTGTCTCTATTTTTATTCATTTTGGCGGTTGAAGCTCTAAATGTGGTTTTCCTAGAAGCAAGAAATAAGAACTTTTTCTTAGGAGCTGAGGTGAGGAGGAACAAGGTCCCAATATCTCATCTCCAGTTTGCAAACGATGCACTTATTCTTGGTCAATGGTCTCTTACCAATGCAAAAAATTTGACAAGAATCCTTACTTGCTTCCACATTGCTTCCGGACTAAAGGTAAATTTTAACAAAAGCAAACTTTTTGGTATTGGGGTTTCCTCAAACGATCTCAATTCAGTTGCTTGCTCTATTGGCTGTCAACCATCTCAACTCCCTTGTACTTATTTGGGATTACCCATGGGTGCAAATATGTCTAGATGTTCCAATTGGTCCCCTGTAGTAGATAGGTTTCAAAAACGTCTTTCTACTTGGAAATGCAAGAACCTTTCATACGGTGGACGTCTCACTCTAATCAAATCTGTTCTTGGAAGCTTAGGAGTCTACTTCTTATCCACTTTCAAAGCCCCGGTATCAATCATAAAGAAGTTAGAGAGCATTCGTAGAGATTTCTTTTGGGGTGGAAATTCGGATACCAAAAAAATTGCTTGGATTGCTTGGGACAAAGTAGTTGGTCCTCGAGATCAAGGAGGTCTAAATATTGGTAGCTTAAAAATTTTCAATCAAGCAATGTTAACAAAATGGTGGTGGCGTTTCTTATTGGAGGAAAATGCTCTATGGCGGAAAATAATTGTGTCCATCCATGGCAATTGTGGGGGTCTTAATACGGATTCCAGCACTCCATACAAGTCGGGGCCTTGGTATCAAATTTTAAAGATGAAGGATGATCTTTCCCCACACGGTATTTCTCTTCTTTCTATCTTTAAAAAAAAGTTGTGAACGGTCAAACAACTAGATTTTGGATAGACCCATGGCTCGGAGGACCTCCTTACACTTCACTTTCCCACGGTTATATCGGTTGGATTTGAATCCAGAATGCCTTATTTGTGATCGAGCTCCTCATAGACATACCATTGGCTTAAGCAGTGTCGCCTCACCTACTGTTAGTGTTCCCTCCTTTACACAAGGTCATCTGGTCTCACACCCTGCCATTTCCACACGCGTGCAAACCCCTTCAAGCCCTCCTGGTCTCTTATATCAGTGGGCCTGGTCAAGGCACCCTTGGACCTTAGGAGAACAACAAGAACTAACCGAATTAATGACCCTCCTCTCAAACCTTTGCTTAACCAACAATAATGACTCATGGGAGTGCACCATCAGCAAGGGTTTTTTCAGTCAAAGATATGCGATCACACATCTCCAACCATGTTTATACCTCAAACCCGCAACCTTATAGGTGGAATAATGTCATCCCGATCAAAATCAACATATCCTCTTGGCGTATCATTCGTGAAAGACTCCCAACTAGGTCAAACTTAGATCAAAGAGGTATTGATCTCCATTCTATCCTATGCCCCGTGTGTGATAATGACATCGAAACTGAGGAACATCTTTTCGTTTCCTGTGAAGTAGCAAAAGAGATATGGTCAAAAGTGTTAACATGGTGGAAGATCCAAAACATATCTATAACATGCCTTCATGATGCTGTCAATCTTGCGGATAGAGTCAACATACCAAATCATCTTGTGGCTTTTTTTGATGCTGTTGTTCAATCAACCATATGGTTCCTATGGAGATTTCGGAATGACATGTCTTTCTCCCTTAAACGTCCCTCAAAGG
>JARVZY010010197.1:0-20766 GCA_030686995.1 Artemisia argyi | reverse complement strand
GTCCCTGAAAGAACAAGAGACATATGTATTAGAATCATTACTAGATATACTTCTAGAGTCAGGGGAGTCATTGATCCTAATGCCAGTGTTTTCCTTTGATTCTGGTAAGTCCAACTTATGGGATGTAAGCTTAGGGGTTCCTATGGTTGGAGAGTCTTCAGACTTGTTTGGCAAGTCTTTAGACTTTTTGCCAAACAGATGGTGTGAACCATCAAAGTCAGAGGTTTTGGTGGTAGGCATAAATACACCTCTGATAGGTCCTGGTACAGCATGCATCTCACTTTCCTTTAGATAGTGTGCAGGAACAGAATAATTATGACTTTTCTTATCTAAATAGTGATTTGCTTTTGGACCAACAAATTTCTTAAACCCTAGACCTATCTCAGATGTTACAGACTTACTACTGTAGAGTAACCTAGATAATTTATCACCTGAAACTAGCCACTCTTTATGTCTAGCTACTTCTTTATCCAATTTCTCTTGCAAAACATCTTTCTCAGACTCAATTCTAGCTTTTTCTTTTTCAGAAAACTTTAATTCATAAGCCAATTGATTTTGCTGAAACCACATCTTCTGTTGTTCTAAGGTTTTAAAAGCTTCTTTGTAAGTTGCAGCTTCAATAAAACAAGCATTATATTTTGGTTTCATCTCATCATAAGCTTCTTTAAGAGTTGTATATTTAGAATCACTATCACAAACACAAGTAGATACCTGAGGAGAGATTCCCATGAGGCCAAAGTCATCATCACAACTAGCCATGCAGGAGATTTGAGGAGTACCGCTTATTGCATCTTCATACTCATTCCAGTCAACACCAGCATCTATAGCAGTTACCAAGGCTTTTGATTCTCTAGCCTCCACCTCTTTCTTCTTGTAAGTTGAATATCTGGTATTAGCTTCACCCTTCTTGGTTGTACACTCTCTTGCAAAATGGCCAATTTCTCCACAAGCATAGCACTTCACTTTTCTCCTGTCAAACCGAGTTGCATCTCTACCACCAACATTGAGCTTTTTCCCAACCTTTTGCTCAAATCTTCTGACCTTGAGTGAGAGCATAGCCATTTGCCACTTTAAGTCCAACTCTTCTAAAGCAAGTTCATCAATCTGCTCAAAATCTTCATAAGCTATTTGTTGTTGTTTATCAACTTCAGCAACAAATGAATGAAGTACATCTTCCATCACATTACTAATCTTTGGATGAGTTATTGGATTAGCATTTGAAAAAGACAATGTGTTAATGGGAATACTTTGACTTGGAGTGGATGGACTTGAGTAGACTTGTGGTAATGGGGATGGACTTGAGTAGGTATGTGGCATGTAGTTTGAGTTAGAGCTGATAAATGCAGATTGTGAAGGAGTTGTTGCATATGGAGAGTGTCCCTTGATGTCGCCTTCCAAAGCTCTGAGTTTGTTGTACAAGTCATCAAAACTGAGGTAGTCCAGGCCACCTTTGGTTTTCAATGATATGCTAACCTGAGACCATGAGGGAGGTAAGGCTCTTAGAAACCTGGAATTCACCTCCTCATTGTCAGGTCTGGCTAGAAGCTGATTCAACTAACTCACTATCTTCTGAAACCTGTCATAGCCTTTGTGGAGACCCTCTTCTTCAGTTATTCTGAATTCTTGGAATTCTTGTTTCAACATACTCTTTCTCATCCTTTTTGATTCTTCATTCCCCCCAAATCTAGCTTTTATAGCCCACCAGATTTCTCTTGGATCAGTCATGGAATGAAAATCTCCCATGTGGTCATCAGGGATTGCTTGCAGCAATATAGTTCTTGCTTTGTTCTCCCTTTGTATAGCAAGAATTTCTTCAGCAGAAACAGGTTCCACAATCTTAATTTTGCCATCAGCATCTACAGTTTGCTTTTTAGGGTGGCAGCCATTCAGGATAACATTCCAGAGGTTATAGTCAACACTTGCAATCCAGTTTTACATCTTCATAGCCCAGATCTCATACTCATCCTTCCTGAGAAAGGGAAGCTTGGCATTGCTGTTTGAGAAAGCCACCTGTTGTAGTCGTTGAGTGAGAGAGCCAGCTTCTGTGAGAGTGACATCATTGCCTGGTTTGTCTCCCATTGGTGAAAAGTGAAAAGTTATGTGATTGTGTTAAGGTTACAGAGAGTATCTCGTGGCTCTGATACAACTTGTTAGGATCTATATCTTCATAGATCTCGAGTCAATAGATCGTTAGCTTACTAATGTAATCACCAGTAAGACTAAATAGATAATCTCTGTGAGCTTGTAGTTATTGCGGAATATAAAAATAAACTTGTATACTAAACTTGATCTTCTATAGATCAATATACTTTTACTAACAATGTTATGAAACTCGTACATAATACAATGACCTAGGGTTCCTTATATACTAGTGGAAACCCTAACCTTTCTTACAAGAAACAAATAATAATAAACTAATAAAAGATATTCTACATATCTTGTCCTAAATTACATAAGTTCTATCCACGGATTAACTCTATCCGTAGGATCTCTATACGTCCGCAGGAACCAATCATCAGCAGAAACGACTGTAAGCTTCCACAGGAACCTGTCAGCAGTATTAATTCTGACTTAAATAATTCCTTACATGGGTCACTGAATTCCCCAATCTTCTTCTAACAAGGATTTGAACGTAAAATCACCTAAGTATAAACAAGTCACTGAGTGAACAGTAACTCAGTGAGTCATCTTTAGGATGCTGAGACCGAGCCTAAGAAGAAAGGTTCTCCATTCCGTGAGGCGGAACTCAGTGAGTGGCATCTAAGCCAAGAAGAAGGTGATGGGTTCAGTGAGGATGACAATAACTCACTAAACCCCAAGACTCCTCAACAACATTTAAGTTACTGAAGACTGATGACTTGAAGACTGAAGATTTGGCGGGATTAGGCGGGAAATTTTGAACTGGTTCACTAAAGTGCTTTATCACTTTAAGGTCAAACTTTTCCCAAATGGTTAAATTCAATCTGTCATCAGAAAGCACCTTTTGGACTTAACCCAAAGAAGGTTCCTTTGCCAGAGAATAAAATCTATCAAGATTTTATTAAGGAAGGCTTATGTCCATTGTATATTAGAGTTGTTCATACTTGTGTATAAATAGGCAACATAAGTGAGGAGTAAAAGTTGACAAGTTTGTGCAATTAATGCAAAGCATTCACAAACCACTTTTACTCCTCCAAAGAACAACATAGTCCCTGAGATACCTCAGTGAGACCTCAGTTGTCACTCAAACGTTGTTTTGAGTTTAGAGAGGAGTCAACACCATACTTGTCGTTTCAATCCCAAGTGTTATTCCGCAAACACTTGGGTACGATTCTTTTTGATTAACTTCTAATAAAGAATTAAACGTTGAAAAATATTGTCTCTTATCTTTACGTTGCTTTATTGTTAATCAATTGTACATCTGTGTTAAAAGTCATATATCTTGGTTACATTAGCTTTTTAGTTAGTGTTAACCAAGTAAAAGGGACCAACAAGTGGTATCAGAGCCTCTGGTTTGTAAAACTTTTCAAAATCTATTTTCAAAACTAAAAGAGTGCTCAAAAGTTTTTAAAATCAAGATCCCACCATGGCTGACTCAGATGTTCCCCAACTTGTCGACAAAAAGGGTGGAAGTTATTCAGCAACTGCCCCTCGACTTGAAGTTGGAAAATTTAACAAGTGGAAGAAGCGCATGCTCTGCTACTTGACTAGGATGGAACCATATTACATTAAGTTAATTAATGATGGTCCATTTGTCCCAACAACTGCTCAAGGTTTAATCAAACCTGAAGCTCAGTAAACCCCAAATGAAAGGAGGTTGGTCAATCAGGACCAGCGCCTGAAAAGCATCATTATATCATGTCTTCCTGACGATATAATGGAATCAGTGATTAATTGTCCTACTACCAAACAGACCTGGACTGACCTGGTTCATAGCTATGAAGGGCCTTCTGATACCAAAGAGAATAGAATCATGGACATGAAGCTTGAATACAATACCTTCATGGCCGAAGATTCTGAAAGTCTCTCAGAGACTTATACTCGGTATAAGACCCTCCTGAATGAGCTGACCAATGATGGTGTTATTCTGTCAAAGCATGAAATCAATGTTGGCTTTGTCAACAGTCTCCCTGAGAAGTGGTTAAACTTCCCTCAGGGTTTGAGAAATGCTAACCACATTCATAACCTTGAGCTCTCTGCTATTTATGGGAAGTTTGTCTATGAAGACAATCTTATCACCAGGAGATACCCTGGTAAAGCTCAGGAGACCAAAAAGGCCTTGACAATATCACCCATATCAACTGCTTTATATTCCAATGGTGTTGTACAGGATTTCCAAGATGAGTCTGATGATGAGGTTGACCAAAGAACCAGTGAGGAGTACCTAAATGATCTTCAAATTGAATTTCATGAAAGGGCACTCCTTGCAAACTAAAAAAGGTTTTTTAAGAAAAACAAATTTCCTTCTAAAGTAAATGAAAACACTGAGTGTTTTAAATGTGGCAAAAAGGGCCATTTTGCAAAAGATTGTTTTTCAAAAACAACCTCAGAACCATCTTTCAAATTTTCAAGAAATAACTCTTTTTCAGTACCCAGCAAGTTTCAACCCAAGTTGCTTCAATCTAGTCAAAGAATTGAAAAAGCCCCTCAAATTGATGTTGAAGCCAAATACAGGAAGGCTAAAGCCAAACTTGCCCTTCTTGAATCATCCTCAACAGTTACTCAGCTACCTCAGGCTCCAAAGCCTTCTCAGGCTAAGAATAAAGGGCTTGTTGCTGAAATCTTTGACTGGGATGAAGTTGAAGTGTCCTCTGATGATAATGAAGAAGTTCATATCAGTGCCCTGATGGCCCTATCAGATGACAACAAGCTTGCTGTGGGAAAGAGTCATGCAAGAGATGGAGAATGGGTTAACATCACAATGAGAAAGGTAAACATTCTACTTTCTATGGATGATGATGCTGATTGGAAATCTTACTTAGATTATATTAATGTTGATCTTAAGTATGTTGAAGAGCAAAGACTTAATTTGTTTCCTAAATTTAACAAACTGAGTTTTGAATTAATTCAATGTAGAGATGAACTACTTGCTTTAAAACAAGCTAAGCTTGAAAGTGTAACACTTCAAATTCAAAATTCTGAACTTGTAAAACAAAATCAAGCTCTTCAGGAAAAACTTAAGAAAGAAAAGGCTGTTATTTGGAAATGGACTCAGAAAAACCCCAAACTTTATGAAACACTGAGTCTCACACCCAGCACCAAAAAGGTTGCTATGGGTGAAGATCAACTCACTGAAGAGTCTGGGGAGAGTAGCCATTCAATAACTTTTCTGTCAGCCAACATACTCTCTAGCAAAGAACTTGCTCCTAAACCTAGTGATTGGATTGAAAGAATCAATCCTGACAGTAAACTGCCAAACTTTAACACTGGAAGAATCCTAGAGCCTGAAAGTCAGGCTATCAAGGAGTTTCTAGGAGTCACTGATGAACTTAGTCCTACTGAGTCCATCACTGAGTCCAAGTCTGATTCTCAATCACCACTCCCTCCACTGAAACAACTTTAGGGAGCTGAACCCAATTCTGACCTTGCACCATCAGTCTATCAACCCCATTCTCTTAAAGAGAAATCATGGCTAGGAAAGACTATTCTGAAGAGACCTACTCCTGCACCTACTGAACACCACACACCTTCAGTGCCTATTGAAGTGAAACCTGAAAGCACTGATTCTAAATTTGATCAGCTTGCTGAACTTGTCAGGATGCTGAGTGAGAAAATTGAGTCCACTGAAAAACCTTCTGACTCAAAATTTAAAAACCCATCAGCATCCTTAAGTTCTTCCAAACCAAAGACCACACCTAGACCTTCAGTGAGATGTGAGCTGTGCAATTATCCTAATCACAACACTGATAAATGCTACAGAGTCCTGTTCTGCATGATATGCAAACAAGAGGACCACAGAACTTGTGATCACATCTCTCACACTGCTTCTTTAAAAGCACAAGGTCTATACAATACACAAGGCTATGAGTATGCCTCACCTTCCAAACAGAGACTGAAGGCAAAACCTTTCTTGCCATGTCTTCACTGTGGTTTCAATGATCATCTTCCTGATGATTGTATGATGAAAAATTGTTGTGACATCTGTGGGGATCCCTCCCATGAAACCAAGGGACATGACAAGATCATTCAGTCCAAAAGGAAAACCCCCACCAACACTTCTCAGTCAACTGAGGCATCAACCTCCACAAAATGTAATACATGTGGAAGCTCAGTACACACAACTTCAGACCATGATTCATTAGCTAAATTCAAAAAGTCCCTGAGGACTAAGCCCACTAGAAGGTGGGTCAATAAGAAAAACTAACCCAGTTTACTGTTTGTGCATAAACACATCAGGGATCCTACTTGGCACCTCGACAGTGGATGCTCTAGGAGTATGACTGGTGTGGAAAGTTATCTGCACAAATTTATGGAAGAACCAGGACCCAAAGTAGTATTTGGTGATAACACATCAGCTCCCACTGAAGGTTATAGTTCAGTAAACTGCAATGGTATAGTTTTTACAAGAATAGCTTATGTTAATGGTCTCAAGTACAATCTGATATGTGTTTCCCAACTATGTGATGCAAAATACATAGTTCAGTTTGATGACAAGAGAGGGACCATCTTTAATGCCAACAAGGAAGTAGTGTTGATTGCCCCAAGGAGGGATGATGTCTATGTACTAGACATGTCATCCCTGACTTAAAATGGGACTTGTCTATTGTCAAAGGCAAGTGAGACAATCAACTAGCTCTAGCATAAGAGACTCTCTCATCTCAATTTCAAGAGCATCAACAACCTGGCCAAACAGAACAAAGTTCTGGACCTTCCATCCCTAGTGTATACCAAAGACAAGCCTTGTTCTGGTTATGAAAAAGGAAAACACCACAGGGCATCATTCAAAACCAAACAAACCTTTTCTATCAAAAGCTACCTTCATCTTCTCCATATGGACCTTTTTGGACCTATCAGTCCAATGTCCATACACCATGAGAAGTATACTCTGGTCATAGTGGATGAATACTCAAGATATACTTGGGTTTACTTCCTGACCAAAAAGAGTCAGGCAGCTGAAACCATCATGTTATTTGTTAGGAACATTGAAAATCAAAATGATGTCAAAGTTAAACAAATTAGAACTGACAATGGCACTGAATTCAAAAACCAAGACCTTGAGTGTTTTTGTGATGAGAAAGGAATTTCTCAAAATTTCACTTTTCCCTATACACATGAACAAAATGGAGTAGCTGAAAGGAAGAATAGAACACTCATTGAGGTAGCTAGGACAATGTTAAATGGCTCAGTCCTCTCAAAACACTTTTGGGCTGAGGCAGTCAAAACAGCCTGCTACACTCAAAACAAGTCCATTATTGTGAAAAGGTACAATAAGACACCCTATGAGATATTCAAAGGAAGGATCCCTAACATCAGCTACTTTCATGTATTTGGGTGTCCTTTGTTTATTCATAATCACAAGGATCACTTAGGTAAGTTTGATGCCAAAGCTGATGATGGATACTTCCTGGGATATTCTCTGGTTTCCAAAGCCTTCAGGGTGTTCAACACAAGGAGACAACAAACTGAGGAAACTTATCACATAACTGTTGATGAGAGCACTGAATCCATCAGGTTCTCAAATTCCTCAGTAGAAGAAATTGGTATTGATGACTCATCAAGGTATCCCCCTGATGAGTATCATCCTGAGAACAACCCCTCAACCCAATACCAAGCTGATGCTGATGTCTCCTACTACATCATCCCTCACAACCTACCCCAACCAACCATCAGTGAGTTCATTGAAACTCAGCAGGTCTCCAATGAGACTGCAACCACTGAACAAAATGTTCAAGAACCCTCAAAGTAAATTGTTCCCACAAATGTCACTGAAGTACATTTTGATGACTCACCTTATGTTCCTGAGTCTGAACCCAATCAGGCTCCTACAAGCTCAAATTCCTATCCTAGACCTCAGGATAGCTGGACTAGATCCAAAGTTATTGAGCTTGTGAACATCATTGGTGAACCCACTAAAGGCATGCTCACAAGAAGCATGGTTGCAAAACTTAAGGCAGCCTCAGCCAATATATGTCTTTATGCTGACTATCTCTCTGAAATAGAGCCTAAAAATATCAAAGAAGCCCTAACTTATGAAAGTTGGGTTCAGGCCATGAGAGATGAATTGGAACAATTTGACAGAAATGATGTCATGACCCTTGTTGAATACCCCCAGGGTGTTTTAATCATTGGTATGAAATGGGTCTTTTAAAACAAGACCGATGAGAATGGCACAGTCATCAAAAACAAAGCAAGACTGGTTGCCAAAGGATATAATCAACTGGAAGGTATAGACTATGAGGAAACCTTTGCACCTATTGCTAGAATGGAAGCCATCAGGATCTTCCTAGCCTATGCAACCTACATGAACTTTAAAGTTTTCCAAATGGATGTCAAAAGTTCATTCCTAAATGGTAACATCAAAGAAGATGTCTACGTGCAACAACCTACTGGTTTTGAAAGTAGCGAATACCCCAACCATGTCTACAAACATAACAAGGCCCTTTATGGACTGAAACAAGCTCCCAGGGCATGGTATGAAACTCTTTCAGCCTTCCTGATCCAAAAAAAATTTGTCTGAGGAAAGATTGACAACACTCTGTTCATCTAAAGAACAAAAAGCGATGTCATCCTAGTTCAAGTGTATGTTGATGACATCATCTTTGGCTCAACAAGTTACAAACTTTGCAAACAGTTTGAAAAACTGGTGACCACAAAGTTTGAAATGAGCATGATGGGGGAACTCACTTACTTTCTTGGACTACAAATCAAACAAACTGACAGAGGAATATCTATTTGTCAAGAAAAATACTTGGGGAACCTACTGAAGAAGTATGAGCTAACTGACTGCTCTTCAGTAAAGACTCCTATGGTTCCTCCAAACAACCTTGGCCCTGACCTCACTGGCAAATCAGTGAACCAAACCCAATATGGGGGAATGATAGGCTCCCTGATGTACTTACTTGCATCTAGGCCTGATATATCCAATTCTCAGTCTGTCTGTGTGCAAGATATCAGGCTGATCCAAAAGAGTCTCATCTCACTGCTGTCAAGAGAATCTTCAGGTACCTGAAGGGTACATCAAACCTTGGTTTGTATTACCTAAAATGCTCAGGATTTGACCTCAAAGGGTACACTAACTCTGACTATGCAGGATGCAATATGGACAGAAAAATTACCTCAGGATCCTGTCAATTTCTTGGTGGTAAACTTGTGTGTTGGAGTACAAAGAAACAACATTCAGTGGCCATGTCCTCAGCTGAAGCTGAATATATGGCTGCCGCAGGATGTTGTGCAAATGTACTCTGGATGAAGATCCAACTGAGTAACTATGGCATTCAGTACAAGATGGTACCCATCTTTTGTGATAACACTAGTGCCATAGCCATCTCAAATAACCCAGTGCTTCATCAAAGAACCAAACACATTGACATCATATATCATTTCATCAGGGACCACATCATGAATGGAGAAATTGAATTACATTTCATCCCCACTAAGTATCAGTTAGCTGATATCTTCACCAAGCCCTTGGATGAACCCACTTTTACAATATTGAAAGCTGAATTGGGCATGCTGGACATAGAATCAGGCAACTGATCAAAAGTGCTCCAACCTGATGTAAATTCTCTGGTCCCTGATCACACCCTTCCTGAACCTCCCAATTCTGAATGAAAAATTCATTCAAGGGGCTCAAGATGTCAAATGGCATTGAATACCCTAACTAAATGCTCTAAGTACTTAGTTAGTAAATGTCCCAGGTAGGTAACTGATTCTTATTAAATATAGGAATATATGTCGCTTACACAACTGGCATCCACATCTTGGGCCCCCACATTTTTCTCACCAAATACCACTGAGCATTAAATGCTCACTCACACACAAATAGTTGTAATGATATCACTCTGCAAAAGTGTCTTTTTGCAGAGCCACACAACTGTTCACCTCATCATGTTGAGAGAAAATAGGGAAATGGGAATCGTGATAATTAATACGGGTATCAAACACACATTATTATACCATTTTGGTTTAATAACAAAACCCTTTGATATCCGCAACATCACTTCCCTAATTCACACCCTATAAATACTCCCACAAAGAAGAACACACACACGCTTTAAAAATTTTAACAAAACTCTTGCAATTTTTATTCAAGAACAAATTGCTTTCAAAACTCTGTGTGTTTCTTCTTTAATCCAAAACTTTTTTAAAACCAGACCATTATTTCTCAAATGGCTTCTTCTAGAGTCATTAAATACGCACCCAATGTGGATTTCCAAATGGAAAGCGTAGACCTCACCAAAAATAATGTGGTGGGGAACTTTGCCTACCCTGAAGGGTTCCCTGAATACAAGGATGTGGTGAAGTTCCTTCAAAACTGTTTTCTCACCACCACATTCACAAAGACCCCCTCAGTCATCTATCATGACTGCTTGAGGGAATTCTGGTGCACAGCGGTGGTTGAAAACCCTGATGCACCAAAGGAGGCCAAAATAAAGTTCTTAGTACAGAATGGAACATAGTTCCTCACTCTTGACTATAAGACCTTTGTCAAAGCCACATGCCTTGACTATGCAGAGACCTTTGCAGCCTAACCCACTGAAGAGGATGTTAGGAAACTCCTCTTGGAACTTGGGCCCTATGATAAACATCATCCTGATGTGACTCCAGGGGCCCTTCTGTCCAAAGCCCCCATTATTAAAACATAGTTCCCTGTACCCTGGAGGATCCTGATGACATTTGTAATTCAGGTCCTTGGGGGGAATAAATCCTCTACTGAGCAACAAAACACTACTCAATCAATGATAGTGTACTGTCTCATTGAGGGTATAAAAATTGACCTTGGAGAAATTATCTTCAGGGACCTCATAGCCAAACTGGGTGGGAAGTCTAGGCAAAAACTTATGTCTTACCCTAGATTCATTTCCTGTGCCCTGAATGACTTATTAGGGTCTGAGTATATCCAGCCTGACATTGTTGGCTTTGAACCTGATGTCTTACATAAGGCAAATTACTCTCGTGACCCTGCTGAGGTAACACCTGTCGCCCTGACCACGTATATGCTAACTGTTATCCAGGGTGACAACATAATATCACCAATTCCCTCTCCCACCAAGAAGGTGAAGAGGAAGAAGGGACAGGGGTCCAAGAAGGTGACTCAACCCAAGTCACTCGCCACTGAGACCTCTGCCCCTAACCCTAATAAAAGGGGGCAACAACAACAGACCCTGACTACTGACACCCTCAGGATCATAAGATAATCTTTGGCCCCAATACAAAGGCCAACGGAGGGCACTGAGACATCACACTCAGTGTCCTCGGGCGAACCCGTTCCGAAAGGCTCTACTGACATAAACAAGTCAGTGGAGTTGGAACCAACCCAACCTCCACATCCTGCTAAAGGCTCTGGGAAATCACAACTAGGGTCTCAGGGAGCAAGGGGTCCTATATCTTCGGTGGGGCAGCACTACTCCACTGAGAAGGGGGCCCACAAACAATCACATCCTATTAAAGACTCTGACAAATCACAATCAGGGTCTTAGGGAGAAAAGGGTCCTAGATCCTCAGTATGGCAGCACTACTCTACTAAGAAGGGGGCCCATAAACACTCACATCCTGCCAAAGGCTCGGGTAAATCACAACCCAAGCAACAAGGAGTTT
The DNA here is from genome assembly GCA_030686995.1 of Artemisia argyi. Taxonomy (NCBI): domain Eukaryota; kingdom Viridiplantae; phylum Streptophyta; class Magnoliopsida; order Asterales; family Asteraceae; genus Artemisia; species Artemisia argyi. The sequence continues at coordinate 9,030 of JARVZY010010197.1, read as the reverse complement.
TCTCCCCTAAACCTTCGACAGGCCAGAACAAGCCTGTTGGAAAGGGGGGCATCACCACTCATGTGCCTGATGAGGACATTCGCAAATCAAAGCTTTTGTCTGAGGGCACACAAACTCTTCCCCAAGACTCAGAGAGAAACAAACAACTCGCTGATAGGGAAACAACACTTACTTTTGGAGGTGCCCACAACTTGGGAACTGGCTCTAAGGACCAGGTAGATAAAACCCAGTCTAGATTAGAGGGGTCAGGACTTGGCCAAAACAAAGGCAAGTCTTCTGATGAAGAGGATCCGGATAACCTTTTGTTGCAGATTCACTCCCTGGCTGATGCTCAGGCATCCCTGTTCTCTGATGATGACTTTCACAGTGATGAGGAGATTTTTGAAGCTGGAGATGATATGGTGGTTGAGGAGACTGTCCCTGAATCAATCCCTCAGTCTCCTCAACCCTCTGACACTGACGCTACTGAAACTAACTCTGCATCAGATTCCTCAGATGATGATCAAGCTCCTCTCAGTGAGAAAGTTTTTACCAAGTTCATCAAGAAGGCAACCAATGCTTTGTTCCGAGGGGTCACTGATGAAGTTTTTGATATGCATACTGAACAAGCGGTCCACTACGGTGATCTTAAGGAACGTGTTGCTGAATTCATGAGGATGTCAGGGAACAAAACTCCTCCTCTGACTTCTCCATGACAATGATGGTCAGCTACCTGAACCAGTTTTTGGAATCCCTCAACAAGCTGAATGCAGGGGTTCAGTCTGTTCAAGAATCAGTCAAAGATGATCCTGAGCTAACCAGGAAGCTTCTTCAGGCATCTGAGACTTATCAGGTAAACTCAGTGACCCTCATTGATTTACTTGGCTTGCTAAAGGGATCAAATGTTCAGGGTCTCAGCTCAACGGTGGAGTCTCTAAAATCTTCCATTACAACATTGGAAGAATCAGTGGCAGCTCAGTCCCAAAAGTCCACTTCTCTGGCATAGACTATGGGTTCTAGGATGACAGCCCTTGAAAGTGCTCAGGCTACTCTTGATTCCAAAGTATCTACCATTCAGCAGGATACTGCGGAAATCAAGTCTATGATGACGAAAATCTTTCAAGCCTTCAAGGGTGCCTCTACTTCTGCGTCAGCACCACCAACTCTTGCCATCACTGCAGCTCAGGCAACAGTTTAGGGGGAGAATGTTACTGAAGCCCCTAATAATGACGAACAAGAAGCTGGACAGCCCTCTCACAATGAGGGGGAGCATGTCACTAATGTCGTTCCAATCACAGAAGTTCCACCACAAGAGGAACCAGTCTCCTCAACTCTCATGCAGGACAGAGGAAAAAGTATTGCTACCACCTCTGAACCTGAATCAGTGCTCAAGCCTGCCTCCACCATAGTTAGATATGACCCTGATGAACCCATCAGAGTCCCGTTTGAAATCAATGGAATTGTAAATCATCTCACCAATGCTGAAATTCAAGCCTACATGGAAAGAGTTGAGATACTACAAAAGGTGGCTGAAGAAGAGAGGATGAGCAAGCCTGCTCTTATTAAGATTGTTCATGAGGAGGCTGAAAAGATTGGATTGGATACTGAGGCACTAGCTACTGAGCAAACTGGTGCAGCCTTTAAAAAGGCTCAGGAAGAAGAAATGAGTGCTCTCAAAAGGGAAAGGGAAACAAAGCTCAGGAAGGACGCTCAAGTAAGAAAGACCAGGATTGAAAGGTATACTTGGGTGATGAAAGAAAGGCTGAAACCTGAAACCATCACTGACATTCAAATCCATCGCAACACCAATCCTGCAGTGGTCACTGTCTTCAGGGGACCAGATAAAAGAGTGATTGACGTCCACAAACCATTCAGGTTTACTGACTTTGGCATCACTTAACTTGTTAAGCTTCGTCCCATCATTGCCAAGAAGAACAATGTTGTGGTACCCAACCTTCTCATGTCACTGAAGGAAACATATGACATACTGAAAGCAATTCCTGAAGCTCTGAACATTCCCTCCCTTCTTCCTGCTTCAACAACAGAGACTACTCCACCAAAGGTCTCCAAAAGGAAAAGCAAGCAAGTTGAGTTAGAGCCTGAGATCAAGGTCCCTGGATTGGATTATGACAGGTCCCTTCCTGAAGGCATCACCTTCATGAACAATGTGGTGTTTGAAGTCCCTGAAAGAGGTCTATGCTTCACTGATGAGTATGGAAACCCTGCTTTCGAAAGATGGTCAGACATGGACAGGGAAGGGATTAAGGCGATGCTGATGTACCTGATGCTTGCTTCTCCTGTTAGGTGTGCTGAAAACGTAAGGTTCTGCCAGGACCTTAAAGCTATGATTGAGGAGCACCCTGAGAGACACCTCCTGAGATCAAAGAAGGCTAAGCTTGATGCACTTGGCTATCAACTGAATATCTAATCTGCAACAACTATCACTTTTAATTTTTTTTATTTTTTTTTTTTTTTTTTTTATTTTTTTGTAATTCGTAGCACCTGTAATAGCTATTAATAAACTTTGATGTTTTTTTTAAAGTTATGTGTCCTACTTGTAATTACATCAACATTCAGTAAGAGATGAAGACCCCTGCCAACTCACACAGAATCAAGAAACACTTAGGCTATTTGTATGTTCAAATAGGGGCAGATTATTGGGTCACTGAATTCCCCAATCTTCTTCTAACAAGGATTTGAACGTAAAATCACCTAAGTATAAACAAGTCACTAAGTGAGCAGTAACTCAGTGAGTCATCTTCAAGATGCTTAGACCGAGCCTAAGAAGTAAGGTTCTCCATTCAGTGAGGCGGAACTCAATGAGTGGCATCTAAGCCAAGAAGAAGGTGATGGGTTCAGTGAGGATGACAATAACTCACTGAACCCCAAGACTCCTCAACAACGTTTAAGGTACTGAAGACTGATGACTTGAAGACTGAAGATTTGGCGGGATTGGGCGGGAAAGTTTGAACTGGTTCACTAAAGTTCTTTATCACTTTAAGGTCAAACTTTCTCTAAATTGTTAAATCCAGTCTGTCATCAGAAAGCACCTTTTGGACTTAACCCAAAGAAGGTTCATTTGCCAGAGAATAAAATCTATCAAGATTTTATTAAGGAAGGCTTATGTCCATTGTATATTAGAGTTGTTCATACTTGTGTATAAATAGGCAACATAAGTGAGGAGTAAAAGTTGACAAGTTTGTGCAATTAATGCAAAGCATTCACAAACCACTTTTACTCCTCCAAATAACAACATAGTCCCTGAGATACCTCAGTGAGACCTCAGTTGTCATGCAAACATTGTTTTGAGTTTAGAGAGGAGTCAACACCATACTTGTCGTTTCAATCCCAAGTGTTATTCAGCAAACACTTGGGTACGATTCATTTTGATTAACTTCTAATAGAGAATTAAACGTTGAAAAATATTGTCTCTTATCTTTACGTTGCTTTATTGTTAATCAATTATACATCTGTGTTAAAAGTCATATATCTTGGTTACATTAGCTTTTTAGTTACTGATAACCAAGTAAAAGGGACCAACAAGACGTTTAGGCGAATGTATCGTATGAGTTCTACACTTTTTAATAAAATAGTCAACGATATCTTAAGCTATAATGTTTGACATGTTCCCGAGTACTTTAATGTTTTTAGACCACGTTACAATGCTACCGGTCGTTTAAGTATCAGTTCTCTTTCGAAGTGCACATCCGTCATCTGCCAATTGACGTACGGTACTGTGCCTGATGCGTTTGATGAATACTTGCAAATTGGTGAACGTTGTTCACGACAATGTTTAGAGAACTTTACTGAATGCATACATATTTTATACGTTGAAAGGTATTTAAGAAAGTCCACTTCAGCGGATGTTGAAAAATTATATGCATTTGCACGAAAAAGAACATGGACTCTCGGGAATGCTCGGGAGTAGTGAATGTATGCATTGGGATTGGAAAAATTGTCCAAAGGCCTCACATGCTCAATTCAAAAGACATGATCATAAATACCCAACTCTTATGTTAGAAGCGGTTACATATCAAAAATTATGGATTTGGCATGCATTTTTTGGCATGCCGGGGGCAAATAATGATGTTAATGTGTTATATGGTTCCCCGTTAGTTGACGAAGAACTTTCCGGTAGATCTCGGGAATGTCCATTTTTAGTAAAAGGACATACATAGAAGAAAGGGTACTATTTAGCCGATGTCATTTATCCAACATGGTTCGTATTTGTCAAAACGTTTAGTGTTGCAAGGTCTGAAAAAAATTTAAAATTTAAAAGAGTTCAAGAAAGTTCTAGAAAAGATATTGAACGAGCTTTTGGAATCCTACAAGGTCGTTGGGGAATTATACAACAAACCGGACGTGCTTACGAAATCAACGCCTTGAAACGAATTATGTATTATTGTATAATGTTACACAACATGATATTAGAAGACGAAGAGTTTAAAGTGAATTTTAGAGATTTGTTCGTTGATCGAACTCCAAACATACCAACAAGTTGGGTCGAAAGATGTGGTTTACATATCAGAAAAAACAAAGAAATTCGAGATAGAAAATTGCACGCCGATCTTCGAGAAGACCTTGTGGAGTATTTATGGAACCTTAATTACTAGTTTGTAATTTTAATGGTTTGTTTACGTACTATTTATTATTTTTATTTACTTTTTTTTAATTAATGTAATGTGTGTTTTTCTTTTTAATTAAGTTTATTTTAGTTAATATTGTGTATGTTTGATTTTATGTAAAAGAAAAAAAATTGGAGAACGACACAAGATTTTCTGGTGCCAACAGTAACGATACAGAATATGATGTCAAAAGTTTTCTGGTGCCGTTCAATATTTTGCTGATGTTTCTTTTGAAGAACGGTACCAGAAATTTGGCACCAATATACTCACTGCTCTTAAAAGAAAATCACATGTCATACTTTTAAGCGGGTAAAAAGATAAATTATAAATGAACAAACCACTACTCTTAATAACTTTATCTTATACAAGATTGAGCGGACAGCCATTTGGTACTCTACCACATACTTAAATCATACACATGCATACTAAAGAGCTTGTGTCTGAATAATATCTCATGTTGTGTGAGAAATTTTTTAATTAAATAATTGTAAGTTCAAATCCTGCTTAAAACATGTAAGATAATTTATGGTGTAATATTGTGAGATACATATAATTGTTGTTTTAAAAAAAATAATGATAATTAAAAAAATAAAAAATAAAAATAAATAAAAGGCATGCATGATTCATGTGTGCATAAAGCCATAAATTGTAGATAACAAAAGAATAATTTTTGATGGAGTTAGGTGGCTATTTAAGGTCTTCGTATGTGCAACGTAACCTTTTGCCTCTCCCACCACCAAACAGTATATTTAAAAATCATAACGGTATTTCGTTCACGAAGCATAAGAGCACATGCGAAATCTTATAAGATTTCTGTCTGGCGCTTAAACGGACTTTTTTTTTATTTTTTTCCTTGTTATTAAATCTTATACCCACTAAAAAAAGTACTCAAATCTGAATCTACCTACTTTTCCTCAATACTTTATAAAATTTTATTAGCTGAGCAACATTTAATAATGTTTTAAAATTGGTTATCTTAAATACTTATAATGGAGATTTGGTCAACAAGTCAATAAGTGAAAAAACTGAAATTAATGTATTCCCTATTTTACCCTTGGATACCCACAACCAATCCCCATCCCCATCAACCACTGTCTACTTTTTTTAATTAAATTATTTTTTCATTCCCCATGTATACCAGCGTGGTTCTTGAAACATGGTAACTTTGAATGCTTTATCTACAAAACCCATACAACTATCTCTAAAATAAACACATACAACTATCAATCACTCTCTCTCTCTAACCTTTCTCTGCAACCACACCTATACAACTATCTCCAATACTTTTTTGGTAGACTCTATATATATATTTTATAGATCTATATAGTTTTTGGTAGATCTAGAGTTTTTTTTATAGATATTTTGAATGTTTTTTTTGTAGATATATTGATTTTTTTAGATCTAACGTTTTTGATTTTTTTTTGTTAGTGCTGCCGCCGCTTGCCGCTGCTGTAGCAGCCACTCTCACCGGAAAAAGTTTGAATTATTGCTGGAAAAAGTTGTCGTCGGAAAAAGTTGCGCCACTGCCGGAAATTGTTTTCATCGAACCACGGCCACCGCAGAACAACTACCATCGAGAGGAACCACCTAAACGAACCGCTAAGGTATTTATTGATTTTTTTTTCATAGATCTATGTATATTAAACAAGTTTTGATTTTGTTTTTTTTTTTTTTGTTTTTTTTAGATCTAAGTTTTTATTAATTTTTTGGCATATTTTTTACAGCCGCCGCTTTCCGTCACGTTGCCTCCTCCGCCATCGACGGGAACTTTTGCTACAGCCGTTGGCTCGCCGGAAAAGGCAACTGCCGCCGCTTGTGATATAAAGTTTGTGAATTTTGTAATTATATATAGTTTTTTTTAATATATTATGTTAAACTAATAATGTTGTTAAATGTTTGACATTTGATTTTTTGATAAATTATGTTGGACTAATAATTTTGTTTATATATTTGAAACTGATTTCAGTTGTCCATCGCCACTGAACAAATAAAAAAGTCAAGTATCTATGGGGTTATTATGTTTTTTAGGCCGGGTAATGTTTTTTTCGATGTCTTTATTGACGAATGACGATTCCATAAGGTTTCGGTCAATCGTTATTACTTGAGGCCTATGTTGTTTGGAGTAGTTTAGCTTTTCTTGTGTGACTACGTGTAAAACTTGATATTGTTCAATCTTTCAACAACTTTTTTTTTGGGTAAAGGGTTAGGTAATTATATTTCTCAAGTCCTTAATTAAAGATATTTATTTTGTAGTTTAAATTATTTTTTATTCATTGTGTTTGTTTATTCAAATGCTAATGACATCAGATTTTCTTCTTGATGACACATTTTGTGGTGGTGATAAATCATGTGACCATCTTAGAAAACACATAATAATACATAAATGGCATATTTGGCGAAAATTAAGTAAAAAGTCATCAAATTGTGTTTGAATTTTGAAATCACTTTGCTTGGGTGATGATAAATTTTAGACTACTTTAAAATTTGAGATCCTCCATACCGATGCAAACAAAACCTACGCCTAAAATATCAGTCAAAAGATAGATTTTGAAAAAACCAACTGAGTGTGACTTATCAAAGAAGTGTCCACCCCATAAATCATAAACCCAAGTTTAAAGCATGCATACAAAAAACAATTTAATATAGCAACCTTGGTAATTGATAGGTAAATAAAGTACCTCATGTCAAGAACGAGGAGGACATGACATAGATGTCAAGATCTTTCACTTTCACTCTAGCTACTCTATATTGATGAAAAGTAAAATAAAGTACCTCATATCAAAAATAAAGGTAAACCACAACTTTGTTCTCTTATACAAAGACCAGTGTATGAAAGACCATAGGCATAGACCATGTCATTTTATAAAAAATACATTGAAGTATTAAAGCTGTAACTATCCTCTACTTATAGACTTCACATACCTTTAAATGTAAAGTAGCAAGTGTATTGTCAAAACCTTCACATTCATGAACTGATATGTGTTAGCTAAGGAATAAGGATTTAATTTAGGACAAGTGAATCTGACATTGCAATTACAAAACACTCTAAAAAAACCAAGCATTTACTAATATCCGTTACATAAGTAATTGAAACGATGATTTATTGGTAATATAAAACATCATTGTTACTACGTGATCTTATTGGCTAAAAATTGGAGTTGTTGACGAGATTTCCATAAGCACTTTTTGCCCAACTATTGCTCTAACACTAGGTGAAATGGTGACATTCCTTCACCTTCAATTGCAGCGTCACTTCATCACAACATCATTATTTATAACATTATCGCTCCCCTTCACCTTTCACCTACAATAGTCATCACTCTCTGACTCACATCACCTTTCTTAAAAATACTCATTTTATACAAGCATATCTCACAAATGACGAATGATTACCTCCCTCACCTTTCGTCCCTCTTTTCTGGTGCCTCACACGTGAGGAGAGGCTACACTAGAGTGGCGCGTAACAAATGTAATCTAAGGTTGAGGAGTCACCCCTACTACATGTACCCGGTCTAATAATTTGGTTTATAAATAAAAATGACCACACACAAATATTGATTCAATCTGAATTTATCAAAAACTACACATTGCTACAGCTAGACGCGAGTACTCGACCACTTTTACCATTAAATAAAATAGATAAATAATTTTTTTTTTTTTTTTTTTTTTTTTTTTACTTTTTTAATTTTTTTTAAACAACCGTTTTCGAAATTCAAATTTTCGAAAGATAATTATTCGCCGATAAAATTTGTCGAAAACTAGACACCGCTGCCGTTATAGCCGTTGTGACTTAAAAAAAAAATTAATTAAACGTTTGAATTTAAAAGATCCCGCCTTGTATTTAATTTTTGAATTTAAAATTTATCCCGCGCAAGTACTTGACCAAACAATAATATTGCTGGAAATAATATTGCTTTGCGATGACTATTAATAAAGCTCAAGGTCAAACAATTCCAAATGTGAGTGTCTATTTGCCCGACTCTGTTTTCTCGCATGGTCAGTTTTATGTGGCATTGTCTAGAGGGATACCCGTAGAACAACAAAAGGTATTGGTTAAACCAGTCAAAGAGTTCCGTCAAGCAGAAATCTACACCTCAAATGTCGTTTATCAAGATGTTTTACACGAAGAGTAACGTGTGTTGTTACTTTTTATCTCATAACTGATGTAATGTTTTACATTCAGTTTCATTAAATGTTTTTTATATGTTGTTTGATAGACGTTAAGAATTTTTTCTAGACTTTAGTTATCGTGTGCAACCGTTTGCAATTACATTATGATCTGTTCACGCTCTATTTTGAACGCTACACAAAACACTCACTACAATATCACAAATCGTTAATTATCTGCCGCTAGGAACCGTTGCTATGCACGGGTACTCGTCTAGTATTTATATAAGTTTGATCTCATGTTTGTTATATATCTAAA